>OX336335.1:25531393-25751839 GCA_946902875.1 Nematopogon swammerdamellus
CATGCATCACTGATAAAAAAACCAAAGCAATGATTCATTCAAACAATAAAATATACAGTTTTTATTGTCTCCTGTAAAATTTAAAAAAGTACACATAGCAGATTTTGCCGGCGCAACGACGACATATCACACGCTGTGTCCCGAAAATCGTGGCAAGCGAAGTAATCGGCCTTTCCCAGACAGGCCTGGTCAGCCAGGGAGAGTGGACCGCATCTCGTGGAACGCGAGAGGCCGAAGCCCTACATAGGGTAAATTACTTATTATGTATATCGCCTTTTACGACACGCACGGGGAGAGATGCAGTGGGGTATTCTTTTTAAGTAGGTACCGACCCCACACAGTACTGTATATTAAGTAGTTTTGTTTTATTTTATGTAAACAAGTATGGGTGACCGTGGTTTGTGGGCCTACATATGTCAAGAGTGGACATCACTACAGTTCTAAGGCTTCGGTCAGGTCACACTCCACTAAACAAAAGTGCATTTTTAATGCGTAAAACAGAGTCCCCAAATTGTAGCTTTTGCATGAAAGAGGAGGACCAATTCCATGTTCTCATGGAGTGTGGTCGGAACGTCAACCTGAGAAAGGATTTAGTCATAAGTTTACAGACGGATGGGATGAACTTGGTATGTGCTATACATTGTGCACTGAGTGATCCACTCTCCGCGCACTGTCAAGAAGTTATAAAATTCTTTAAAAGTTCTCTCACTTTGAGGGATGTTTAATTAATTTCTGAACTCTATCAACTTGAAAGTCACCATGGGGCTGACATTTCCGAATACGGCTGAAGCCCTAAACTTAAATTAAGATTAAAAAAAAAAAAAAAAAAAAGTATGGGTGGCCGAGTCAGACGGGCCAGAGCACATGCTGCGACCGGCCCATATCACCTACGAGACGAGAGGGTGCCATACCGGACACTTCCTTTTGGTTTTCTGGCTATACTAAGTCATATTCTTCTGCACTGCAGAAATTAAATTCTTCTGCAGTGCAGAAATTGCATTCTTCTGCACTGAAGAAATTACATTCTTCTGCACTGCAGAAATTGCATTCTTCTGCACTGAAGAAATTACATTCTTCCGCACTGCACAAATTAAATTCTTCTGCACTGCAGAAATTGCATTCTTCTGCACTCCAGAAATTACATTCTTCTGCACTGCAGAAATTACATTCTTCTGCACTGCAGAAATAACATTCTTCTGCACTGCAGAAATTACGTTCTTCCTTTGACGCCAGATAAGAGTGAAAATATACTAGCGTTACACATACTTAGTTGGGACAACCTGGGATACGAATAAAAAAAAACTCACCTTGTGATAATAACAGCCATGACTTGCTCGAGAAGCGACGGTATGTACCTAGTGATCCATATTAGGTTGTGCACGTATGATCTATTGACGTAGCTCCCCGCTTTGTAGTAGGGAAACTGCTCCACAATCGTTTGTAAGAGTAATCGTGTGCACCTGTAAATAAAGACAGAATACAGTAATATCTCGCCTTAAGCGATACCGCAAATTGCCCCGCTTTAAGCGTTGTTAGCCAATAGTGCGATCGGTCGACTGTCGTTCGTGATCATGCGCAGGGAAAATGATATTTTAAGTGTAAACATCGGTATAGATGTTTACCCTTAGAATTTTTCAGGGCCGAAGTGATTAATAATTGGACAACGGTAAATGTAACAGTTACGGTCGCGAGTTACGCATAAGATTTACACATAGGAGTCCCGACACTCGCACTTTTTGTTTAGTTTTTGTCAACCTGAGCCTTTGTTAGTGTCACCGCGTGATTTTTATAATTTTTTTTAATTTGTGTCGAATACCTTACTAGACCTTTCAGCCATTTCATGCGATTAAAAGTCAAAGAATTGGTTTTGCATCATGATATATATTAACTAAACTTGCCTGGAAGGCATCCCTCGCGTAAAACGGGGTGTAAGTCGGCTGAGAGGCCTAACAAAGTATTCGAGACAAAGTAAAAAAAAATAATCACACAGGGACACTAACAAAGGCTCAGGTTGACAAAAAATAAATAAAAAGTGCAAGTGCCGGGACACTGATGTGGTACTTAAATCTTATTAAATGCGTAACTCGCGACCGTAACTGTTACAGTTACCGTTGTCCAATTTATTAATCATTTCGGCCCTGAAAGATTCTCAGGGTAAACATCTATATTGATGTTTACACTTAAAACATAATTTTTAATTTTTAAATATACTATAATAAACAAAACAGCATTGTACAATCAATAATATGACTGCACAGTTGCATGTAAATGCTTAAAAATTTTAATCTCTAACCTGTAGTTCATTGAGAGATAATTGCTTACTGATATATGACGTGTGAATAATATTATTGCATAATACTTATCACTGCAGATGAGACAGCATTCTCATTTAAAATATCTTTAGTTCATCTTGTCTTTAGAATAATATTAGAAAAGTAATTCAGTAAAAATCTTTGAAAGGATAATTGTTGTTTTTTGAAATTGTGACAAGTTTGAGTGCAGTTTTACTGCCATATCAATAAAAAATAAACAATAATTAGCCATTCAAAAATTTTTACTGAATTACTTTTCTTTCTATTTATTAACTTAAGACAAGATGGCAGAGATTACATTCTTCTGCACTGTAGAAATTACATTCTTCTGCACTGTAGAAATTACATTCTTCTGCACTGCAGAAATTAAATTCTTCTGCACTGTAGAAATTACATTCTTCTGCACTGCAGAAATTAAATTCTTCTGCACTGAAGAAATTACATTCTTCCGTACTGCAGAAATAACTTTATTTTGCACTGCAGAAATTACAATCTTCTGCACTGTAGATATTACATTCTTCTGTGCCTGTAGAAATTACATTCTTGTGCGCCTGTATAAATTACATTGATCTATCCCGTTTGATTGCACCCACAAGAGTAGCCAGCAAGAAATTTCGCAGGGGTATTTTTTTTTATACATATTATTACAAGTATTTTAGTGACTAGCCACTTAGTAACATCATCTACAGACTATCGAAAAAACAGCTTGAGAGCAACATTAACAATTTTACTGCGTTCAGCTTCAGACTACAAAGACTTATTAATTAGGTGTACTCACATAGGCATAATGGTTACAATTTGTGCTATAATTGAGTGAACATGTGACCAGCGGTTCACTATATCAGTCGGTGGCTCTTCCTCCCATATTTCACCGTCATCTGTAATAAGAAAGTACAATTGTAAGCAAAAGTATAATTTTTCATTAACATACTACGTTATTTAATCAATTGTGTTCTTAATATATCTAGATTTCCATTAATAAGACAAAAAGTGTATCTAAAGCCGCTATGTTTTTTCGAAATGTTTCGAAAACATTTGTTTACATACAAATGTGTATGGCCACGCACCAATGTTTCGATGTTTCTGTGTAATGTTTCGAAAAAACATTCGCAGGAGACGCGGCTTAAAATAATAATATAGTTTAAAAAGTTACAAAAGAAAATGTAGGAAATAAACTTAAGAACAGATTGAAAATGCAATAGAATTAAGTTAATTATTTACATAACAGTATGTAATCTATAAAAAATGCAACTCATTAACATCGAGCAGTATTGCACAACGTGATGTTAATACAAAATTTGCAATTTGAAAAGATGACAATTCAGTATGAAATATATTTATGCCAATTAAATTGGTTTAATACCTTTGAAAAGTTTGAGCAATGCTGTGAGCACTATTGGAGTGTGGTAGTTGTGAACGGTGACAACGTCGAGAGCGAAGCACCCGTAGAGCTGCACAAGCCCCGGCCCCCGACCCGCCCACTCGACCCCGCACACAGCCTCCACCAGCGCCCGCGCCTCCTGCCCCAGCAGAAGCACACACTCCCGACAGTCCTCCAGCAGTACCGTCAAGTTCTCATCCGTCAGCGGCCACTCCCGCACTTTAGTCACTAGATCCTTGTAGGGACTGGCGTTCTTCTGCTGCAAACTCTGCAATATCTGATGCACCTGATGACGTTCTAGCTTGAAGCGGGCGCGCGCGAGATTCGTCTGCCGGTCGAGCGCTCGCTGCATCAACGAGGCCACGCTCGGGCTGCCGCTGTGCGCCGCGACCGCCATCGCTACTTCCTCTGCTTCTCGGCGATGCTCTTCAACAGCTGCTGGATCTCGGGCTCTCTTAAAAGGGCCGCCTTTTTGTAGTTTAGTATGTCGCGCAAGATCGCGCCGTTCTCGTCGAGACGGTGCGATTCCAGACTGGGCCCTGGGCGCGCGGCGGCGTGCGCGGCGAGCGGGGCTTCCGCCGCGTCTCCGCGCTTATCCTTCAGGTAGCTCTGTAGTCTTTCGACAACGCGGGGCGAGGCCTCTTCCTTTTTTTCGGAGTGACCGCTAGTACCCTCCTGCGACATCGCTCAATTACATTGTGAATGATGAGCGCGCTCGTTCGATGTGGATTTTTCTTAGGCGAATAAGAAATTGGATAGCAAATTAGTCTGTCTGGCCACGTTAGACGACACGTATGAGTGTCGAAACGAAAGCAACAAGAAAGAGGAAATAAGGAATTTGGTGGTGTCGCCGCGGCACATGTGATTTTTGACACTTGTCCAAGTGACAGGTTAGTTCGGTCGGTCTGCCGATCAGCCGGTTGGTCCGTAAGACGGAGGTTACACTACACGCTCAGTCTGGCATCAGTTCAGTCAGACCATGACCTTGATCACGACCAGATTGACGCCAGGCCAGACTGATGTAACAAAGCAAGGCATTACACGGTCACTCCAGACCTGACGCATGACGATTCTCGCATCAGTCCGAGCGAAAACACGTATTTAGGTGACGACACGCGTTATGGATATAAACAAAACCCCTACCCTTAAAAATTAAACCTTCCCTATCTATCTACCTTCAAAAATAATTTCCGTTTACCTACATACTTAAAGGAGCCGGGGGACCACTAAGTAAATTCCCGCGCAGCTCTGAGTTTTTACATTTTATTTACTTAGCGGTCCCCCGACCATTAAGAAATGAAACGAAAATTATTTAAAAAACCGCATCCAAATCGGTCCATTCGTTTGGGAGCTACGATGCCACTGACAGACACACCGATGCACACATACACACACAGGTTAAACTTATAACACCTCCCTTTTTGCGACGGGGGTTAAAAAAAGCTAGCGTTGCTGTAAAATTAGTCTTGATTAGAAACGCACAACAAGAAAGCGGTGGAGTAAAAAATTGTTCCTGAGAAAAAAAAAATGAACGGAGTACCTAGTAGGTACATACGCCTGACCAGGAATATATGAGAGCTGTCAAAATGGAGCCACTTTTTAGATTTATATAGCAACATTCAGCATAGTACGCACATATTGAATTGGCCGATGTTTTTATTCAAAATGTACTTTTGCACTGAAATACACAATAAGATATACAAAATGTATTTAATGCATCTTTTATATATATTTTGATGTCAATGTAAAAAGAACTAGCCTTGACATTTACATGTTCACAACATTTTTTCCATGTATCTGCAGATATGTCCTGAAGCAAAGTGTACAAATTATTAAAAAAAATATTAATCGACCTTGCTGAAACACTAAACTTTTTAATAAAAATTCTAGTTCAGAAAAGCTAAGCTATTTTTATTCGAACGTTTCGTATTTCTGTAAAGTCAAAAAGTGTTTTTTGTTCAAAGCGAATAATATTTACGTCCCTCTTTTGTTTGCTATTCGGTAAATAGATGCTTGAGATACACCTACATAGATACACCTAGATAGAACAAAAAAATTATTACCTAATTGTACATTACGGCGGCCAATTCATGACAATCTCACTACAATGACATAACGTTTCACCTAAATGTCAGTTCAGAAGCAATTTTGACATTGACAACAGATTATCAAGCATCAAACATAAAATTGTGGCCAGTGTAAGAAATTAGTTCCAACGAAATTCCGCAATATGGCGGCCCCTCATATATTCCTGGTCAGGCTTTATTAGGATTTACTGGTTGCTCGAATTAGTCAAAAAAAGTCGGCAAGTGCGAGTTGGACTCGCGCACCGAGGGTTCCGTATCATCAGCATCACTCAATATATTTGTAGGTATTATGTACGTACAAAAACAATACATAGAGTATTTATTAATCAACCAAAAAATGAAGATACAATAAAAATTGAACTAATTATCTAAGCTAAACTAATATAAAATATAACTAAGTTAAAAACTAAATTTAACCTAAAATTAAAACTAACCTAAAAAATATAAAATATTCAAAACGTCGTTCGTGATTTTCAAAAACAATTGTTTTGGAAAATCACGAACCGCCTAAATAAACACTACAGCAATGGTTTTTGACTGTGCGGCATTCGTGAAGTTGAAATATACAAAAATATATTTCTTATATGACTAACGACATATTATCCTTTTCGGATTTTATCTTTACTTGTGAGACCTTGCTTCTTGCCAAATTTCATTACTCTAGCTAGGTCAACGGTAAGTACCCTATAGGTTTTGATTTCATTTGAGTGAGTTTGCAATTATTAAAATTTCCCATAATAAATAGCCGTATCTTTTGATTATATTGATTTAGAAGCTTTCATTTTCTATAGCTCGAAGGGATCGCAGACGTTAGTATTTCATATTAATTTCAATTTGATATCTTGACTCGTTACTGAGAAAGAAGGTCTTGACACACAAAACAAGCAATTTTTTTAATATCATATAACTACAATTTTAAGATTTTAGGATTTTTTCCTTGACGTATGCTATGAGACCTTGCTTCTTACCAAATTTTATGATTCTAGGTTGACGAGAAATACCCTATAGGTTTTGATTTGAGTGGAGTGAGTTTGCGAGTATGAAATCTGACATAGACGGCCGTATCTTTTGATTGCGTTGATTTAGAAGCTTGAATTTTTCACACCTTAAAGAGATCGTAGATCTTAGTATTTCATATTAATTTAAATTTTTTATCTTGATTCGTTCCTGAGAAAAAGGGACCTTGACATACAAAACAAAAATTTTTTTTTTATGTCAATAACTACAATTTTACAATTTTCGGATTTTTTCCTTTCCTTGTGCTATGAGACCTTGCTTCTTAACAAATTTTATGATTCTAGGTTGACGGGAAATACCCTATAGGTTTTGATTTGAGTGGAGTGAGTTTGCGAGTATGAAATCTGACATAGATGGCCGTATCTTTTGATTGCGTTGATTTAGAAGCTTGCATTTTTCACACCTTAAAGAGATCGTAGATCTTAGTATTTCATATTAATTTCAATTTTTTTATCTTGATTCGTTCCTGAGAAAAAGGGAACTTGACATACAAAACAAAAATTTGTTTTTTATGTCACTAACTACAATTTTACAATTTTCGGATTTTTTCCTTTACTTGTACTATGAGACCTTGCTTCTTACCAAATTTTATGATTCTAGGTTGATGGAAAATACCCTATAGGTTTTGATTTGAGTGGAGTGAGTTTGCGAGCATGAAATATGACATAGATGGCCGTATCTTTTGATTGCGTTTATTTAGAAGCTTTAATATTCTACACCTTAAAGAGATCGTAGAACTTAGTATTTCGTATTAATTTCAATTTGTTAACTTGATTTGTTCCTGAGAAAAAGGGACCTTGACATACAAAGCAAACAAAAATTTTTTTTAATATCACATAACTATAAATTTACAATTTTCGATTTTTTTTCTTTACTTGTGCTATGAGACCTTGCTTCTTACCAAATTTCATTATTCTAGGTTAACGGGAAGTACTCTATAGGTTTTGATTTGGTTTGCCGGTAGCAAAATATGTGACTTAAATGGGCGTATCTAGTGATTGCGTGGACCTATAAGCTTAATTTTTTTTACACCTCCGAGGAAACGTAGACCTTAGTATTTAATATTAATTTCAACTTTATACCTCTACCCGTTCCTGAGAAAAAAGGTCTTGACAGACAGACAGACACCCAGCCAGCCAGCCAGACGGACAACAAAGTGATCCTATAAGGGTTCCGTTTTTTCCTCCTTTGAGGTACGGAACCCTAAAAAACGAAGGCAACCAAAGGTGAGCCTCATTAGCTCAGTGGTGCGGTCAGCCGACTGTTGTTAAGCAACCCTGAGAGCAGTCAGTACTTGGATGGGTGACCGCTCGACCGTTGGAGGCTGACCCTGGTTCGAATTCCACGTAAAACTGTAGGTCCCTTCCCTTCTGACCTTACTAGGGGTGGTAGGGTTTATCCCGACCGGGTTAGTACCACCACACTGAACGAAACGTCTGTCGAAACGGCTATGTAAATAGTTCGTGTTTTCCGGCCACTTCAGTGTTAGCCGACATGAAATGAAGGGAAGCACTGACCAGGCACCTAGTTCACCCGGTGTTCAGCCGGCAACAGCTTCTCCAATGACTCATTTATCTTATTCACGTAATGTATATGAGTTTTATTCCACAGATTGGTAAATTATTCTAAGGTCAAAATAAAGTCCTTTTCCACTTCAATTGACTGCGCCGGCGGCGCGGCGGCGAAGTCGCGGGTAGCGGCGAGTTCGGCGACGACGTAGCGACTTCGTGGGACTCCATCGCTGTCCAAGCGTTTACTGACGCCAGACGTAAAATGCATTCGCACTATCAGTCTGCCGTCAGTCTAGCCTAGACTGACGAAAATTATAAAAATATTTAAGAATCCATCAGTATGGTCCATCAGTCCATCAGTCAATCGATTAAACGGTCAGTCTGGCGTCAGTTTGACCAGACTGATGGAATGAACTGATGCCAAACTGAGCGTGTAACCTCCTTCTAAGGCATGTTTGGACTTAGGAACAAGCTTAGGAATCAATAAGGATAGCGTACTCCCTGCTGAAAAAAGAACGCAGGCGAGAGTATAGTATTGTGTCCCTCTCTAATAGGGTGACCTTTCGATTTCTCACAAATCTGTGAGAAATCGAAAGGTCACACACACACACAATCAAATCTCTGTTGAGTGTACAAAACAAAAGTTGCCTTCGTTCGTAATGAAAGTAATAAAAGGTGTGAACATTACCTACAATTTTATTACATAAAACAACGCCTGACAATGACTGTCACATAAACATTTAGTTGGCCTTATGAATATTTGTTTTGGTCATATCTCGAGAACCGTTGGTCCTTGAAAGTAAAAGTCTATAAAATATCTTAGATATCAAAAATTTGTTTTTTTTTCATGGAGACACGGTCACAGAACTCTACTTTTTTTATGGATACGTTGCCGCTGTCAACCTAATAAATAAAATCGTGCTAAATAATATCGTGAGAGACAATTATTATCTCTCACGTGCTCTCACCCAAGTCTCTCACTGTCATATTTTCCATAGGTCGAGAGAGTTTCCACTAAAGAATCAATGCACTAAACAAAATACTATGAAGAATAAGTTTATAAACTGCACCAAAGATTCAGCACTGTCAGTACCTACATCCCTACTATGAATTCAATAAGTGAAGTAATAAAATTTCTAAAATACTAGGTATGCCTAATTCCTCGTTGTTTCGTTTACCCGTTTTAATACGTGAAAATCCTGGGTTCCAGTTTTTCAGGCCGCAGGCAGAGGGAAAGAGAAAATCTATGGTGCAGTGCAGCGGTGGTGACGTCATTCACTGTTGGTGCCTGTCATTTCCTCCGTCCAATTTAATTGATGAATATGTTCTGAAGCCGCTAATGTATTTTTACACTTCTATCTCTTTTTATCACTAGGTAAAGGCGCGACAACATCTAAACTAAATAAGTCAGACCTGCCCTAACGACTGTGCTGTTAAATCTCAAACAGTGATCATCGCATACCAATACCAAACCACAGAGAAACTTTGGTACGATACGCCGTCGCTCGCCGCTTTCATAACAAAAGTTGTCATCGTTTACGGGAATTAGGAGTAATTGGTGGGGTGTAGCTCGTGCGGTCAGCGTGGAGCGGTGAGGAATGTGTCGCGTGTGAGAGTGAGTGATAGCGAGCCGGTCGCTTCTAGTGCGGTGCGGGTGCGAACATGCGCGATGGAAGGCCCCGGGTCGGGCTGGTGTAGCTGCTGTTCGGAGGCGTTGGGATGCTGGCTGCGGCTGAAGCTGACGCCGGAGGAGCTCGACCAGCGCTACCGGAGCAGGGAGATCGACCGCTCGCTCGAGCGGGACCGCCAGACGCTGCGCAGGCAGGTCAAGCTTCTGTTGCTGGGCGCCGGGGAGAGCGGCAAGTCGACCTTCCTCAAGCAGATGAGGATCATCCACAAGGTCAAGTTCGAGCCGGAGCTGATGAAGGAGTATCAGAACACGATCTATCAGAACATTGTGAAGGGGATTCAGGTGTTGGTGGACGCGCGTGACAAGCTCGCGATCCCGTGGGAGAATCCGCGGAATCTGGACATCGGTCAGCAGGCGCTGCGGTTTGTGAGCGCGGTGGGGCCGGCCGACTCCTCGCGCCTGGACCGGCAGCTGTTCATGCACTACGCGCCGCACATACACTCGCTCTGGCAGGACCGGGCCATCAAGCGCGCATACGATCGCCGCCGAGAGTTCCAATTGGTAACACCTCACTCATTCTTGTTTTTTCAAGGCACATTTATCTTTTTACCACCGGATATTAGACTTTCGTGTTCTGTGTCCCCGCCCTGGGGAGAAGATCTATTTTCTTAGTCCGAGACGGGGTTTTAGTCAACAGGAACTTATAAAATAGTATGAAATTAAACTCTGGGGTTCAGGAAGGGCCGGGTGATCCCCAAACCGCTTACATCCATTAATTTGCAAAAGGGCTGGTCGGCCCAAAAAAAAAAAAAAAAAAATTATCTAAAAATATCACAAATTGTGATATCCATGAATTTAAAAAAAAAAAAACATGGCGGACGGTGGAAGTTTGTCGCGTCGCCGTTGTAATTAGAAATATATATTTTTGTGGTTCTCGCGGTGCGAGAATTTATACAACAGACGTTAAAAGCTACAACAGAATTGGCTGTATACTCTAATGAGTTTTGCCTGTTTCGGGAGGAGACAAATTAATATAAAAAATATCTATGAATTTTTCTTATTACAACTAGTGAGAATGCTGGGCAATACGGATAAAAACCTCTACCTTTCCTGTAGTAGAACATACTTTAAAAGGGATGTGAGCATATTTAATTATAACAGCGAGTCGCATGGTGACTAGTCACTAATCCTTGGGGTTGAGTGCCTGTATTTGGCATGCATTCAAAATATAACCCCCAATGACTCGTCGCAGACAGACTCAGCACCCTTTTGTTGTTGACATTGGGCTTTTAAGAACCCATCGGTTCTCTAAATCGTTTCTTTGTCGCACCGCTAAGAGTGTGGAACTGTCTTCCGGTGAGTGTATTCCCTGAATCCTTTAACCTGGGTGTCTTCAAGCATCGTATTAACGGGCTGGACAGCCTAGCAACAGTTTGCAAATCTGCTGGCATGGCACCTAACTGAGCGTGGTTTCGCGAGGAGAGATGATTTTGGCTCTGTCGACTGCACCATTGGTCTCTCGGCACAGCCACCAATGCTGGTTTACATAAAAAAATAAGAATACTGCTTCTACTGTAAATGAGCACTTCACATTCACAAAGGATGTGTACGGGGCGTTTCATCCTCTTTTATACAGAACCTGCACACCGGTGTGTCGCTAAGGCCTATTCGGTGGGTGTAGATGTTTGTTTAGTCCGCATTCCGGTGTAGGATTAATAGGTCGGAATTGAATTTACGCGAGTAGGTACCCAGAAAGTAGTGCCTTCGCGTGCTTCTGCCCAGTTTAGTTTTTGGTAGATAGATGGATAGAAAATTCTTTATTGCTCCGCAAATATTATGCAAGAAAAAAATAACAATTAATACAAATACCTACATGTGGTGCAAAGGCGGACTTATCCCTTGACGATATTTCTTCCGGCCAACATTTATGTGTGTGAAATGTGTAAATGAATGAATGTAGGTAACGCAGACTAGCTGACGAGGGCTTGATGCGAGCCGAAACGTGAAGCATGCGCGGGAAATTTAGAGTGGCCACTCGCTAGTCCCGACCTCGATTAATACCCTCCTCTATTGCCGATGGGCCCGGATATGTTCGGTGAAGCCATCGCAAGCTTAGTTCCACACCTTCCCTCCTAAACTTTAAAAGTAGGTAGTTATATTAAGAAAACCTGGTATGCCTATCTCTATTTCAATTACTTTCTCCATTTCAATTGATAAACCAAGTTATCTTTTTTTTTTATTGAAAGCGCGACATGTGGCACTTATCCGGCGTATAAGGTTTCTAACGACGCCAATGGACATTCGGTCGTAACCGGGGGTTGCGAATGCCATGCCGGCCTGACAGGTGCCTATTCACGCCCCTATTGAAGGACCCGAGACTGTACTTGGGCGAAAATATATAGGCAGGGTGAGAGTTTCAGAGTTTACCGGTTCTGTAGAGGAAAGACCTGCAGAAACGGTTGGTACAGTATCTTATCAGAGAAATTTAAAAATTGTTTTGAGATTTCCTCAAAAAGTAATGTAGGTCAGAGTTTATTAACAGCCTTGTTAACGGGTTAGGCAGACATGTGTAAACATGAATTGCAAGGCTTTGTACTGTCTGGGCAAGGCTGGGTTAGCTCCCATTACCAACTAATTATGTGAATAAATAAACAAAGACCTTAGAATATTCTACTGAGCAGCAGTTAGTTTAATTAGCCACTTCACAAGGCTTCCGTTCATGATACAGGATACATTTGAAAGCTTTCAGGTCAGTTTCCTGTGCTATGTAAGAAAGAATAAAAAGAACAGGTTCCCAAAGTTTGCGCCTCGGCCGCAACAAACCCTGAGGGGTGCCGCGAGGCGTCACTGTGCACTTGTGACTATTCGGAATTTGAACTTCGCGCAGCTTACAACACAGGGTCGGTACAGGTCCGCTTCGCTTCACAGAACTTTTGTCCAACCTTTATTTAATTTATTTTTGTATACATTTTAAAAAGATACCACGGGCACGATTTGAGTAGGGGAAAAAATAATCTGAAGGGGGATAATCTTGATTATTTTGAACTAAAAAAGTTTGGGAACCCCTAACCTATGCAATCATCTTCCAAAATATATTTCTAGGTAGGAACCAAATAGTTTATCAATTGAGTTTTGTAATGTTTTTTAAATTTCCTAGGTATTTAGAAATTAGTATAATTTATATGTAAATAATTGTAATAATGTGTTGTGTACCGTATCGACCGTTTGACCGTTGAGGCAGACAATGGTTTGGATTTAAAACTGTAGGTACCTTCCCTTTCCTCACTAGATATACATCCGTATTGATACCACCGCACTGAATGAAAGGTAGGTCGAAGCGGCTATGCAAATAGTTTGTGTTTCCCATTCAGCGTAGCCGGCACAGCCATGTAGGTGATTGTAATGTAGCCAACCATGCCAGGTTTTATAAAAAAAATTGTATCATAAAAAATGTAGGTATGTGGACTAAAATAATATTTCTTATCAGAGGAAATGAATAAAAACATTATTTTTTTTTAATCCAACTGTATCCTCCAAGCATAAAGATGATCTGCAAGGAATATGCAACTTTAATCATATGGGTAGAAGGGACTAAATTGACTGCAAATTAACAGACTTCAAGATTGAATTACAAGTTTTATCTCGCTGGTTACTCATAGCCTGGTTACATCATGCTGCGAGGCCAATAAGTTTGATTCCACACGTATTAGCGGCCAGGAATTCAAGTACCTACCCATGTATTTGAACATGGTCTATCTATAATCGTTATCTATAGCGCTGAGTTAATTTTTGTAATGACTTGTGATAGTATTGTGGGTTTATGACCATACATCGGAATCCGCGGGGCACGAATGATTCAAGGTTGTTTAGTGATGGGACAATGTATCCACAAATATCGAAAATCGATCGTTATTTTAGAATAATATGAAATAATGTCGATTATTAAAACTAAGAGTATTTCTATAGAAAATAAAATATAATAAACAAATGTTGTATTTACTTTGTAGGTACAATACAAATCTGTTCAAACCACAATATTAGTTTTATTAGTATGGAATAGAAAGAATTTGATTTTTTTTACCAACTTACACGTGTTACATCATAATGATATTGAAGACTTTTTTGTTACTGTTATGAAACTGAATCGATTAGGCTATAAAAATCAACCACCTATTTTTTTATTTAGACACATAAAAAAATATTTTACATAAAAAAAAGGTCAAGATCCAAAAAAATTGGTCTTACAAAATTAGTTCATAGTAAGCTAAGGGGGGGTTCTGTATCGGAAATAGATCACTTTTGAAGAACAAAGAATTTTTTTTTTCACAAAAAAATTTTTTTTTAATGTTAAATGTAAAAAAAAATTTTCTTAATCGTTACGGTTTCGTGCTAGGAACAAAAAAGTCTTCCAACACGTATATCTCTTTCTTTCAGAAATTGTGAAAAACCACAATTTTAGTTTTATTAGTATGGAATAGAAAGAATTTAATTTTTTTTACCAACTTACGCGTGTTACATCATAATGGTCATGAAGACTTTTTTGTTACTGTTATGAAACTGAATCGATTAGGCTATAAAAATCAGCCACCTATTTTTTTATTTAGACACATAAAAAAATATTTTACATAAAAAAAAGGTCAAGATCCAAAAAAATTGGTCTTACAAAATTAGTTCATAGTAAGCTAAGGGGGGCGTTCTGTATCGGAAATAGATCACTTTTGAAGAACAAAGAATTTTTTTTTTCACAAAAAAATTTTTTTTTAATGTTAAATGTAAAAAAAAATTTTCTTAATCGTTACGGTTTCGTGCTAGGAACAAAAAAGTCTTCCAACACGTATATCTCTTTCTTTCAGAAATTGTGAAAAACCACAATTTTAGTTTTATTAGTATGGAATAGAAAGAATTTAATTTTTTTTACCAACTTACGCGTGTTACATCATAATGGTCATGAAGACTTTTTTGTTACTGTTATGAAACTGAATCGATTAGGTTATAAAAATCAACCACCTATTCTTTTATTTAAATACCTACATAAAAAAATTTTTTACTTAAAAAAAGCCCAAGGTCCAAAAATTTTTATATAGGTTTTACTCCCTATATGATACAGAACCCCCCCTTAGCGTACTATGAACTAATTTTGAAAGACCTTATATAAATATGTATTATATTTACTTAATCGTTAACATAAAGTATACATGTTTATATAAGTACTGTAGGTATATAAGTATTCAGGTCTGAAATATGACATGAATAAAATACAATAAACCAATAAATATGAGTATCGATAACAGTGTCGATTGTTTATTGATCGCCGTAGTCAATCCCTAACAAGGTCGTATTCGTGCCCTGCGGATTCCGATGTATGTTTATGACTTATCAAATATTAGTTTCATGTAAGGGCAGATTAAAGGCACCGCCATTGTGTTCATTCTTTAATGATTATAGTTAACGAAACAATGTAGTTAATTTTTTTATATCCGTGAACAACAGCCTCACCCCATTAAGCTCGCCTATTGTATCTAATTTTAATGCAGTAATCAGTTTTTTTTGTTGATCCAATTGGTACTTAACCCGACGGCTTCCAACTGCTCGCGCGGAGCAGTCTTTCGTTGGTATCCTATCATGCATTCTTCCAACATAGCCAAACCACCGGGGCATTCCTTTGTCAATCCTTCAGTGAATTTTCTTGTTCGCTGAATGCTGAATGTTATTCTGCGAAACACATACATACATACATACCACACTGTATCTAGACAATCAGGGTAAGCAGAGTAATCGGTGTTGTGCTGCAAGAACTCTGGTAAACCAGAACCACCACATTTAGCAAAGACCCACCCGCTGCATGACTCGGTGAAAGAAAAGCGCCAAGGTGAGAGGCGGCTAGCCAGTCGCCCGGCATCTTGTCTTTACCCCTTGAGTCACCTTTTACGACATGCATGGAGAGAGATGCAGTGGGCTATTCTTTTCAAGTACCGGCCCCACACTGTATATTGTATGAAATTATTGATGAAATCTGCACCCAAATGATAGTTATTACTTAATTATAGTTGCATGGAAGTGTGCCAGCGTATTATTTATGCAAATGATGTGGCGGTGTGGCCGCCGCATCCTCGGATTTTCCAAGACCACAAATACTTTAGCCAGTGTAGAATCATACGATGTTGGCTCATTAAATGTTTGTTCCTTTGTTGACGATTTTGAAATATTTACTCATACTTAAGACTTGTTTCTTTATCTGTCTATGGGATGTATTTAGAACTATCTCCCGCGGTTTTGCTCGTGGTGGAACAGTTGCCTTCATACATTCATGTAACATTCATACATATACTCTCTTTTTCTCTAGCTATTTATTTATCTATTTATCTATTCTACACTAAAAGAAACACTGGTAGGTGAATTAATCTATATATTTAAGTACTTATTTCCAAAATTATAATAACAACACACAAGATCAACCGCCCGTTCGGAGACGCTTCCCTTAACTAAAATTCTCTCAGTATATCGCGTAATAGGGCTGCACCCGCCGCGTAGTGTTGTAGATGGATGCTCGATGACAGATGTATCGAGTCGATGATCTTCACTCTATCAGTTATATAGAAAATTTTTCTGGTGACGGCACTTATTTACTATTTATTTATTTATTTACTATTGTATCTATTTATTTGATGACTACTATTGTTTACACAAGTATACAAACACTAACAAAACGTGAAACTCTGAGATGCCAGCTGACTCAGAAGAGTGTAGCCGGAACACGGGCAGAGGCCTAGTCCGGCAGCTTACAACCACGCGCAGTCTAATCATCCAATGCAATATTACATTCAGGTTCATTCATGGGGATAGTATGTAATATGTACCATACGAAAATACTTGTTTGTACCCGTAAACTGTATATTGTTCACGAAATTGTAATGTGTATATTGTCTGTAATAAAAATTTATCTTATCTTATCTTATCTTATCTTAATCATCCTAAAGTATGACAGAAAATTTCTGTGAAAACCCCATGTGAATTTATTGAGTAGCACCGTGTGGGGCCGGTACTTTAAAAGAATAGCCCCACTGCATCTCTCCCCGTGTATGTCATAAAAGGCGACTAAGGGATATGACTCCCTTATATTCACTGGCGGCTGGTCCTAAAGTGCGCCCGTGCACCGCACTACCATACCACGAGAAGTCTTCACTAGACTCAAACAAAATACATCTTCATAAACATATTTTACAATACAACATACCTACATTAAAACCATAAAGATCGTACTCCAAATAAATGCGAATGTGAATTCGACCTTATTTATAGATCACAAGGCACGTTTTTGCGAGTAAACCAGCGCCCCGTGCGGAATCGAAACACGCACGCGGGTCTCCCATCTGAATGTATGGGGATCGGCAAAACACCGCTGGCGCGTGAGACAAAAGATACTTCATAGAAACAGTATGGGCCGAAATGGAGTTCTGCGTGCGGCGCACGAGCGCCAAACAAGGACGCTATATCGTGAATAGCCGCGCGTGCGACACGTCGCGAGCGATTCCTTTTGCACGAGTCCGTCTACCTAGAGTCAGCGCGCTGTCATGTGATGTCACATACCCGTTGGCGCGCGAATATTTAAAATGGGATATTGTTAGGTTTTGTGCTTTCTGTCACGTGATACTGTGAATTAAGTGGTGCCGATATTTGCCTAAGAGTTGGTTAAAGGTAAGGCCTTACAATCAGGTGATCCCGGGTTCAATTCCTACTTTTCAAATGTTTTCTTTTTATACATGTTTTAAGTATTTTTGGGACATTGCTATTGTTTTCTTTTTGAAAGCTGCAGTAGTGTTGTGGTCTATGGGTGTGTTCATAAAGGCAATATAAATCAGTTAAAAAACTTGTTTGGATTTATTTTTTTGCTTTTTGCAACTCATTGAGTGACTTGAGAATATTCATATAGGTACGCACATAAATTCAGAAGTCGCGATCTTAAAATAACATTGGGAATGTGTTGGGAAATTTGGTATTTAAGGAGGTAGGTACTTAGCGCACTACCGGTCACTGAAGTCACCAGCCGCCACTGCTTATATTACTAGGTGGTAGGGTCTAACCCGCACTGAATGAAAGGTCGGTCGAAACGGCTATGTAAATAGTTTGTGTTTTCCGTCCAGTTCAGTGTAGCTGGCACGATCGAAGGGAAGCACTGACATGGCACCTAGTTTACCCGGTGTTATGGGCTGATATCACGGATGTTGTAGGTCATGTAGCCAACCGTTTCAGTTTCCATAAAAAATAAAATCAAAAATTACTATGAATTATTGAACTACGAAAACAGACCAAAACTTTTTGGTACAAGTGTCGATCTCACAACCTTGAATTTTTTGTAGGTAGAATTAAAAACGGAAAAATTTTCACGCGTTTCAGAGCGACTCGGTCAGTTATTTCTTCGACGAGCTGGAAAGAATCGCCCGCGCAGACTACATACCGTCGCACCAGGACATCCTGCAATGCCGCAAGGCGACCAAGGGCATATCCGAGTTCACGATCAACATCAACAGCGTGCCGTTCGTGTTCGTCGACGTCGGCGGACAGCGGACGCAGCGACAGAAGTGGACAAAGTGCTTCGACTCCGTCACTTCCATACTGTTTCTGGTGTCGTCGTCCGAGTTCGATCAGGTGCTCTCGGAGGATAGGTGAGTTGAGTTAAAATTTATGCTAATCTGTCTCTTTTTCCTTTTGTCAATTTTTTTTATGGAAACTGACACGGTTGACTACATGACCTACAATATCCATGATGTCAGCCCATAACACCGGGTGAACTAGGTGCCATGTCAGTGCTTTCCTTCATTTCATGTCGGCTACACTGAACTGGACGGAAAACATGAACTATTTACATAGCCGTTTCGACTGACGTTTCGCTCAGTGCGGTGGTACCAACTGGGCCGGGATAAACCCTACCACCTAGTAAGGTAAGAAGGGAAGGGACTACAGTTTTCCGTGGAATTCGAACCACGGGCAGCCTCCAACGGTCGAGCGGCCACCCATCCAAGTACTGACCGCGCTCAGGGTTGCTGTCAACCGACCGTACCACTGAGCTACCGAGGCTGACGGTAGTGGCGGAAGAACGACTGCAGTTTTTTGGGAACGTGGCAATTGCCGTCACGGCCAAAGGCAAGCAATGCCATGTAAATAGTTCGTGTTTTCCGTCCAGTTCAATGTAGCCGACGTGAAATGAAGGGAAGCACTGACGTGGCACCAAGTTCAACCGGTGTTATGGGCTGACATCACAGATGTTGTAGGTGATGTAGCCAACCGTGTCAGTTTCCATAAAAAAAAAATGCTATGGCACCTAGTTAGCCGAGGTTTGGCGGCGTGGCATTTCAGATGTAATTGGGCAGTGATGTGGGCGCAACCATGTCAGTTTCCAAAAAAAAAGAAGTATACCTATGTGCCTCACACAATGTTGTTTCATCGTAATCCTTCGCTAAATAGATTGGTTTTTTTTTTTTTTTTTTTTTTTTATGGAAACTGACACGTTTGGCTACATCACCTACAAGATCCGTGATGTCAGCCCATAACACCGGGTGAACTGGTGCCACGTCAGTGCTTGCTTCCCTTCGGTCGTGCCGGCTACACTGAACTGGACGGAAAACACAAACTATTTACATAGCCGTTTCGACCGACCTTTCATTCAGTGCGGTGGTACCAACCCGGGCGGGTTTAATCCTACCACCTAGTAATATAAGAAGGGAGTCATATCCCTTAGTCACCTTTTACGACATACACGGGGAGAGATGCAGTGGGGCTATTCTTTTAAAGTACCGGCCCCACACGGTACAAAAAACGGTCCCTTGTTGACTTTAATTAATGAAACAACTCCTACTGCTGTGATTCATAGAGATTTCATTGAGTCTTACGTCTGTGAGTCATTATCTCGACAAAAACATTATCCTGCATCATAATTTATGCTCTATGTTCATAATAATAAACCCTGTACTGTATGTGAGCAAGATTGGCCAATCGCTGGTGTCATGCTTGACCTTGTCCTACTTACAACTACTTGCAATGGTGGGCCCAGATGTGTTTGGTGAACCTGTTCCGTGCTGATTTTCTCACCTGCTCAATGTAAATTTTTATTTTCCTTTGATGGAAACAGCATTAACAGTAGTCTTGTCCTTGCTCGTTCACTGTACTGATTCGCTCTTTGTAGTTCAGTGAACGCGGTGAACTAGTTCGGTCTCGTAGTTCAGCTGCTCTCTTGCTCAGTTAGCTCAGGGCTCACTAAAGTAGGTAGTGCGCTCCCGCCACCGACCGACCGACCGACCGCGCCTCGCGGCTCGCGCCTTCGCTCGCTCCCATCTCCGCTCGCTCTCACCTCTGCTCGTTCGGTCGATCGACCGACCGACCTTCTGAGAGCGGCTGAGCGACTGAGCAGCTGAGCGGGTGAGATGTTTTGCTCAGTTGTTCTGAGCTTGCTCGTTCGTTCACTTCAGTGAGGTATATCGGTTCGGTCGGTCGGTCGGTCGGTCTTTGGACAAGACTAATTACAAACTTAACAAGTACTGCAACTTAGTAGACCGGATTGTGAGAAACGGATTCAAGACTGATCTCTTCGCTGTGGAAGTCGGAGCAAGAGGACTACCAGCGAAGTCGCTCTACAGTCTCTTCAAGAATCTAGGGCTGCCAAGATCGACGCTAAGCTCATATATGGAGAGAGCTTCGAAAACGTCACTGGAAGCATCCTACAGAATATGGATAGGTAAAGAGAGGGAGGTCGAGAGCGGGACTGGTGGTTTCCCCGCGTCCTAGTCAACGCAGACTAGCTGACGAGGGCTTGATGCGAGCCGAAACGTGAAGCATGCGCGGGAAATTTAGAGTGGCCACTCGCTAGTCCCGACCTCGATTAATACTCTCCTCTACTGCCGATGGGCCCGGATATGTTCGGTGAAGCCATCGCAAGCTTAGATCCACACCTTCCCTTCCCCAGGGTCATAACGTTCAACATTTTATATACATACATAGCGTTACGCCTGTTTCCCGGTGGGGTAGGCAGAGACACCGGATCTCCACGTGCCACGATACTGACATATCTCTGCCGCCTCTTCCACTCTCATAATGTTCTTCATGCATGCTCGTCGGTTACGGGTACTACGCACTTGACCCTTTTTGAGTACATGCCTGATTTGGTCCAGGTAAGTGCGTCTAGGGCGACCCTTCCCGATTATTCCACTCACATTCGCTCCATAAATTTATTTTGTTAGTCTCCTATCATCCATTCTTGCAAAATGACTGAACCATCAACATTTTATATTTTGCAGAAAAACCAATCGGTTGGAAGAGGCGAAGAACATTTTCGACACGATAGTCAACAACGTCAGCTTCAAAGGAATCTCCATCATCCTGTTCCTCAACAAGTCGGATCTGCTGGCCAAGAAGGTGGCAAACACCAACACAGACTTGCGCTGGTACTATCCACAGTATGTCGGAGACCCACATTCACTGCCGCAGGTGCAGGCGTTCATTCTGAACATGTTTGCGAGCGTGAGACGCGAGCCCAAGACCACACTTTACCACCACTTCACAACGGCCATCGATACGCACAACATAACGGTCGTTTTCAGCTCCGTCAAGGACACTATACTAAACAGAAATCTGGAATCTCTCATGTTGCAGTGACGGTTGCGTGAAACTTCTGCAGAATTCTTATTGTTGAAATGGGGAAATCAATGAGGGGCTCTTAGAAATAAGACACGTGACAGTAGGAATCGAAAATAACTGACCCAGTTGGGATGTTTGTCCGTTTGTTTAGCACGTAGTTCCGTTCACTTAACACGCCAGCTCGCGAGGGCCAATATCGCTGTGGAAATGAGATCGGTCGCTCCGTTGCGGCCGGTGTATTGAACACAAGTCACTCTGTAAATATGAAGACACAGTAAATATTAACCCCTAAGTGTAAACCGGGGTTGGCTAGAAACATTTTGGCTTCATTAAAACTGACGTTTAACTATTCACTGTTTATAAGAGTGGTTTTTATCATATGTTTCGGGTGAAAACGCGCCGTACATGTTTAGTTTTGGCCCGACATTATGATAAACAGCTCCGAAAACGTCCTTGAGTAACCTCTCTGCTCAAACAGTTTTAAACATGTTCAGAATAGTTATAAACTATTCTGAACATATTAAATGCATCTCTGAAATGTAAAACCAAAGTGTTTTGGTCTATCCTGGTCTAAACTGAAGCACTAGAGCCCTAGATTGTAAATTGTAGACCCCTTCAGTATTGCATATAAACATCAATGTTCGTTGCAGATTGCACCCTCGATAACAAATGACCACTCCCGACTGATTTCTAAAACCAAAGCGATACGTTTATAACTTTACGTATTGAACACAAACTGTAGGTTAGAATGCATAATAACGAAACCGAACGCATAATAACTCTGTGCTTTAACATTACTCTGTATCTCATCTATAATCTGTGTGGCTCAGCTTTTATATGTACGATTAGGTAACAAAAGGACCAGAGGTAGATATTGGTACATTTCATAATGTTTTTGGAACGCTTATACAATATTTATATGAACATTTGTACTTTTACAATACATTATTATAGAGTTATTAAACTGAAATAAAAACGCTCATTTTACGACATTGCGATTTCTGCACCGCAAATTTTGTATAGACGTGTGTGTCGGAATCAATTCATCCATTAGATAAAATGCAACACAGAATATCTCTTAAGATTAATGCAATGTGCAAATTGTGTTCCTTGTTTACTAATGCAATGTTTAAACGGTAAAAAAAGAACCGATAAATAGCTTTGACCGAGAAAACAATGATCTGTTCAAAATTGTATTTATTTCTATTTGCAGATTCTAAGATAGGAATACAACCATCGATCTGCGAGTTGTCAAAAATATAACTTTATTTAAACTTTTCCAAGTTGACGCTGTGATTCAAACAATTAGAATTCCAGTTGAGGTTGTATCGATCAATTTTCTTTTAGAATAGCAATGTACCGACTAAGAAAATTTTGTGTATGTTACTCATTTTAAAATTAATTAAAAATACAAATTTATTTTGCGGACACGTGTCCCGTGAAAAATTAATTTAACTTTTAATGCTTTGAATATTTTGTGTATATTCTTGGATGGGATGCAAAATGGGTTTAAGGCGGTAGAATTCGTTTAGATTTTTTAATACTATTTATAATTAGATCTATGTATGCTATTGTCGTTTACAATGTTCACCGTATCACTGTCGCATGTTTTGATTAATTTTTCATTTTAATATTGAATTTGGCACGAAAGAAATGTAAAACAATTTCTTATTGGATTTGTTGGAATTCCTCTAATTGTTGTTTATAACAAGAAATTTACAGCAGACACCGCTTAACACACTTTCCAAGGGATTGAACGCAAAAATGGTCTTAGCGGATAATCATGTTAGATGGGAAGATTAAAGAATATGCTTATATACTTTAGAATTCCTTTATTACTTTTTAGCAAAATTAATAGGTAAGTACTCAGAGAAAAATGCAAAAACACGGGAATACATCACGTACAACAGCATGTGTATGTGTAACACCCAATTGGAAGAGTGAGCGCGGCCGGAGCGGGTGTAGGAAAGAATGCACGGCACCGACTGGAACGGACCTTCTAACTGAACTAGTATGTGAATCAGGGGCGCCGACTTTTAAAAATCCTCGTGGGTGCTCATGCAATTTTTTTTTATTGAACAATCTTCATCATCGTCAACGTGTTGCCGTCCACTGCTGGACATATGCTTCTCCAATTTTTCATTAATTCTCCCGGCACCCGGCAGCATGGATTCGCAAAACGTTCGCACAATGTTTTGCATTTGCCGCATTGACACATTCGTTCGATGTACCTACGCTTGTAGTGCTCCTATATTCTATTGCATGGCATAGAATAATATAGCAATGCTCGGCATTTCTTTGACCGATAAAATCCGTTACGACGTGATACGTCAAAGGACTAAGGTAGTCGACATTGCTAAGAAAATAAGCAAGCTGAATTGGCAGTGGGCTGGGCACATCTGTCGTAGACCCGACAACCGATGGGGTAGACGGGTGCTGGAATGGAGGCCACGTACAAGCAAACGTAGCGTGGGACGCCCCCCGGCTAGGTGGACAGATGACCTAAAAAAGGTAGCCGGGAGTGGATGGATGAGATGAGCGGAAGACCGCATGTGGTGGCGTGTCTTGGGAGAGGCCTATGTCCAGCAGTGGACCGATACAGGCTGATGATGATGATGACTGTGAATGAGCACTTCACATTCACAATTAAGCCTGAACAACAAGCTCCTCCTATACAAGGTTATAATCAAACCAGTATGGACCTACGGGATACAACTGTGGGGGACAGCCAGCAACAGTAACGTGGAAATCCTTCAGAGATTCCAAAACAAAATTCTAAGAGACATTGCACGAGCTCCCTGGTTTACAAAAAACTCCGAAGTCCACGATTACCTGGAAATGCCAACAGTCAAGGATGAAATCAGACAATTCAACAAAAAGTATATAAAACGACTGGCAACGCATCCCAACAGACTGGCCTCCGATCTTTTGATCGAGAGAAGCTACACCAATAGGCTAAAGCGCTATCACATCCTTGCACTGGAGGATAGGACATAAATAAGCACGTAGAGGACCAGACATACGAGGAGGGTATTCAATGGATGACTCGACTCACACGACCAACCTCACACAGAAAATCTGCTTATGGTCACATTCCGATTGCAGATGGTGCAAGCACATAAAAAAAAAAAAAAAAAAAACATTCACAATGGTTTTGTATGTGTATTTGTATCATCCTCTTTTATACAGAACCTGTACACCGGTGCGTCGCTAAGGCCCATTCGGTGTAGGTGTTTTTTTTAGAACTATCGTAGTCGTGATTGTACTAAGCGCGTTTTACTGTAGTCAGTAATTCCACAATATTAGTATGCAAGTCACGTAGAACTTTTAAAATTAGAAAAGAAATTAATAAAAAGTTACCACAAGACATCACATAGAGAGCTAACTCATATAGAAACCCTTCGAGCGTCGGTGCTGACGCTAGCTCAAATGCCCTGGCCGTGCGCAGTTTTGACATCAGCTATTCATAAAAACTAATTTTTTTTTTAAATATGTATGAAAACTGACGACAAATGGTGCTTCACGACCTCTAAGAAAACTGGAAGGTTCTTTTATTATTTCTTCAAGCTTAGGAACGAACTCAGAATCAGATCAAGTATGGCATTGTTGTTGTTGTTGTTGTTGTTTTGGTTTGGGGTTGGCTCTAGGCCTGCAAACTAATCCCGCTTGGTTGGGGACCTTCGTGCAAAACCCCGCAGTCTCCAGCTATCCCAGCCGGCCTATGTCTTCCGTGGAAGCCACAAGTCGACCGGGGTGTCTGCAGGCCGCTTATCCCTTAGTCGCCTTTTACGACATGCACGGGGAGAGATGCAGTGGGACTATTCTTATTAAGTACCGACCCCACACAGTACAAACAAGTATGGCATATGTTCACCTTTTTTTATAAGCTTTTAATAACTAAAATTGAGGCTTCTGCCTATAGTCAAAGAGCTTGTATTTCAATGCCGAACGTTGACAGTGCCGCTGGCAAGACGTGGTTGCCACCTCGTGCACCGACGTTTCGGTCCCTTTTCGGCTGTCAGTTTTATACATGTTTTATTATTAAATTGTTCAGTGACTGATTGAATGAATGATAGTCAAATGTTTTAATCTTTAGTGTTTCTAATCTTTAGCTCTTTTTTTTTATTATATGTAATTGACCCCAGTGTGTGCAGTGCGAGCAACGCGACACGAACTGTGCGCTGATGCGGTGAACATTAGTAAACACAAACAACGTTGCACTTGGTGTATTCGCACAACGAACTGTGGATATGTATGTGGTTAAGTACATCGAGCGAACAGGCGAAGGAAGTCACAACCGTCTCATAATTTCTAAAACACTTCATTGCGGGCGACCTTCTAAAAACATTTAATAACCGCAAAATGCACTCTGAACATAATAAACAAATTGTTACTCATGGCGGTAGTTACGTTGTAATTAATTTTTTAGGACGGACAAAATATTGTAGGTTTAATTATAGTATCGCGGTTATTTATTGTTGTTTAATAAGTTTTATTGTAAATATGTATGTCAAATGTATATTGTTTCTGAGGCTATGATTGTAAATACCTCGTAGATATTATTTTGTATTCCGATAGCGGGTTAGTATCCAGGTATTAGGAAATCAAAATGGTTGAAGTTTACATGTTTGAAGGACGCTATGCGGTGATATGAAGCATTTATTTCGCGTGCCATGGGGGGAAACTGGCACGAGGGTGAACAATATCAACTAAAGCATGTTTCCAGGCTATGCGGAAAAGGGACATTGATATCTAGATCTCCGCGGGCTGCACTGAACGCCTCATACAGAATTCAGATCGGTAGAGAGAGGGAGGTCGAGCACGGAACTATAGTTCTGCTTCACGTCCTAGTCAACGCAGTAGAGCTCGACGTGAGCCAAAACGTCTAGCTCGCTGTAGGAAAACAAGTTTGGCCAATCGCTGGTCTCGTTATCGATTGAAACCTTCTCACCACCGCGTGGTGTGGGATGAAATTTGGACCAAAGTCTAAACTTACATAATAGATATCTAAATGTGACGCATTTGTGCCGTGCTTGTAGATATTGTGATGTCAACGGTGGTTGGTTTTACATTCGTAGGCATTATTTGGCAGCCACTATCATCATAAAACTGTCGTCCACTGACTGAATAACAGAACAATGGACGAAAGTGTACGTGTACGTTGCCTGATGCCTGACCTAAATCATTTTCTGTTTGCTACCTAACTCATATTAATGTCACAATCAATATAAAATTGTAATAAAATTTGGAAGAATTTTCAAAATGCACTCAGTATCTCAACACTATCTGCCTTGTAACTGTCTTTGTGGAATGTGGCTCAACACTATCTGTCTTTGTGGAATGTGGTTGGTTTATATTTTTAATTAGAAAAATGCAAATCGAAAATCATTGGAAAAAATACATCCCGACCAGGATTCGAACCTGGGTCTCTGGCTTGAGCTGCCAACGCGATAACAAACTACACAACCGGGCCGTTACATATTATCTCCAAATTCTCGATCTTTTTGCACCTTCCTGCATGATGTCGCATAATTTTTGCGAACTTGCGTGGTTGGTTTATTTTATTTTACTGTTCTGGTGTGCCAGTCTGGTCCCATTCATTCATAGAGCGAAATTTATTGTACTTGCCTGTTTTTTGCGCAAGATTTAACAATGGAGCCACGTGCGCGATCTAGAGAGATTCAACTAGAGCGAAAGAGATGTACTGAGTTTACGGACCAGTGAGTGTTGCCATCAAAATGCCAATGGAATGCCTTCGTTCACAGCGTATATTGTTCCAGTATTGGCGCGTCGTTAGGGTCGAATTTGCAGGGGTTTCTTTTCACTTCTTACTTCTGCACTGGTTTCACCATGAAAGCTAGCTTGTGTTGTAACGGCCACTGCATTAAATTTGGGAAATGATTATTGTGATCAATTGTAACAAAAAAGTCAAATAACTTTTTTCTAAATAAAAAGTTTTTTGATACAAACTGATTGATTGTGTAAAAAGGATCTAATGTTCCGCACGAACGTGGGAATGAAAGCCTCGCGGTGAGTGAGCGAGCAGGGACGGGTGCGCGGAGAGAGAAGATTTTGACTCCTACCATTCCCGCGCCAGCACCCTCCCCCTGCGCGCTTCAAAATAAATTACACTTGGCGAAAATATAAATTTAAAAAATTAATATCTAGAAAGTAGGCCCTTTAGAGAAAAACTTTATTTACTTTTTTCTCTCGGAAAAACATGAGGATTGCGCTGGTGAAATTAATGTACTGGCCATTACGACATGCTGAAATATGCTTGCAGTTATGTGTAGATATTTATTGACTGTGAATGGATGAGTGTGTTTGATGATTTGATGATGCTCGGGAAGGAACACATTTTCCTAGATGTGCGTGTTGATTGTTATTGTTACTGGATAGAATGAAGTATTAAAGGTATTTGGTGAATCATTGATAGGTATGTTATGTTTAGGTAGTTGGTTAGCGATAATTTTGTAGGCAAGCTACTAGGAATCAGTTTCTACGTGCGCCGCGCGCCTGCTCTCCGCATCCTTCTTCCCTAGAACGATAAAAAAGGTATGGACGCCGGACTGTCAAATGCTTGTATGAGAACTAGCGTCGCCGAGTTGCGGGGAGCGGAGTGTACTTACCGATGATAAGATATTCTACTATTGTGCATACTAAACGTGGCTGTAGTGTTTTTACACGTAAACACAGAGCATGCGGGCATTATAAACAGGTTTTTGCGAACGCAGCCGATGATAGACTGACGGGCCAGCGCGCGACCGTCCAATGAAAGAAGTATGCTTTTACTTATATCGTGTTACGCTGGCAAGGATAGGGTTCGGGGTCCATACCTTTTTTATCGTTCTAGCTTCTTCCATTGCAAGTAATGGGCCGTTACGAGTTCGTCACCTGTCTGCCTAAGCGTTAGCTCCCATGCACACGAGAGAGATGGCGCTTTGCGCTCTACGTTTGTGCGAGGGAGACAACACTCAAAGGTCAATGTCCGTTTTTTCGCCTGATCTGAAAACATAGTATAGTGGAAAATGCATTGTTGACCTTAGCATTATATTTTGTGGATGTCTCAAGGAGGTAGGTAGGCAACTGGAAAAAAATTTAAGTAGGTATCTAAAGAAATGTTATCAATTAAGCAGTATGTGTGTGAGGGTTCTCGGAGGAAGGAATGTTAACGACAAATGTGAGAAAATAATAAGAAATATGAATGCAATAATTTTTTCGATCTGCATTAAAGAAAAACACCTCCAGATGCTGTATCTTGTAGTTGTTGAAAACCTCTTGTTTCTTTTGCGCTGAGTTTTGAATCTACTAAAGCCAAAAGTTTGGTACTTATATAATTTTTTTCATTGCTGCAATATGGTACTACACAATGTTTGTCTGGTGGTTAACACGTGGTTTTCAACCTGAAAATAGATACTTCACTAGCCAAAGATATCTACTTGTAAACACGGCTAGATATGGGATCACCCGTACGTAGCGAATGCGGGCCATCCATATATTTAAGTCATTTGAAATTAGGGGGGGGAATAGGGTGCTAAAGCGGCGGGTGGCCGAGTGGTTTGGGCATCGGCCTCCGAGGGGGTCCGAGGTTCGAATCCGGTCGGCGTGTACCAATGAGTTTTTTCTGGCGAAAAAATCTACGTGCCTACCTACACCTGCTGCTTCACCATTCGGAACCGGTGTAAAACTGTAGGTCCCTTCCCTTGACCCTTACTAGGTGGTAGGCTCAAATTGTAGCCGACTGGGTTGGTACCACCGTATTGGATGTAAGATGGCCGCATAGCAACCTCGGTTGTGTTCTCCTCTAGTCCAGTATAGCCAGCAATCCAGGGAAGTATTCAGTATAGCACCTACCTTCTCGGAGGTGATGTAGGCTGGTCGGAGCATGCGCGTATGCCCCTCTGAATCAGTCACCCATACCGGATTACATAAAGAAAAAACCTATTGTTTAAACAACAAACTTGTCATACAGTTAATGGAAATAACGTCAGTCTTGCGAGAAGATTAGATTTTTTTTTTTTTTTTTTATGGAAACTGACACGGTTGGCTACATCACCTACAACGTCCGTGATGTCAGCCCATAACACCGGGTGAACTAGGTGCCATGTCAGCGCTTCCCCCTTTGATCGTGCCGGCTACACTGAACTGGTCGGAAAACACAAACTATTTACATAGCCGTTTCAACCGACGTTTCATTCAGTGCGGTGGTACCAACCCGGGCGGGTTAAACCCTACCACCAAGTAAGATTAGGAGGGGAGGGACCTACAGTTTTACGAGGATTCCGAACCTCGGTCAGCCTCCAACGGTCAGCGGTCACCCATCCAAGTACTGACCGCACCCAGCGTTGCTTAACATTCAATAGCGACAGTTGACTGTCTGCACCACTGAGCTATCGAGGCCGACAATGATAATGACAATAGAATGATTGTAGGGGGGAGGCGACCAAAATCGGCAAAAATCTATGACGTAATATATGGACGGCCCCCATGCCACCGCCTTAAGACGCAGAACTACCAAAAATAAGTTTCTCTCGATTGTATTTGCATTGTATTTTTTATCTATTATGTAAAATTACACGACTAACACGACGAGCGACACGGAAACTTGTAGAAAGCCTTGATATTCTTTTCTAATATCAAACTCACGGTGGTAGCCGAACCTTAACGGCCAGAACTGGCCATAAGGCAAAGGATGTCGAAGGTTGTAGATGTCGACATGCGATGACTGAGTCGCTGTGAAGCACTTGTATGCATTGGACAGGATCGCTGTGAATTGATTTGATTGGTAGGATTATTTTTCGACACCATGTTCCCATACACACAGTGCTCTCAATGCCTCATCTAGCCATTACATTTAGATATTTATGGGAATAGATATTTTGATCAGTAAAAAATAACTAAATTCAGGCCCGCTTTTATTTAGAAAAATGAGTCTTAGAGTTGAAAACATTAAACTGCTGACATAAAGACAGACTGACACTGTAAGTCGGTCGGTGTACGTAAACTCTGTGAGCTTGTAAGGCCTCCGAAGTCTAGCTTCTAGAATCATACAAATATTTTGATGTACATTGCAGAGTATTGGACTGTAATACATTTTTAAGAATAAGAATCTTTCTGTTTTTTTAATAAGTTGCGTACGCGACGGCGCCGTAGAAATCATAGAACATAAAAGAACAAGTAGAAATGGCGCGATGACTACAGGTAAGCGTGACTGCGCTTACCTGTAGGCATCGCATCGCAAATCTGCTGGCATGGCACTTAACTGAGCGTGGTTTCACGAGGAGAGGTGTTTTTGGCTCTGTCAAATGCACCATTCCAAAATGTTTGGCAAAAACGAAACGCACGAAGAATTTGTCTAAACGTATAACTTGGAATTACCAATTTCACACATTCGGTTACACTGTCTTGATAATAATACGCCATTGCGTTACTTATACTTGTTTATTTAAAAAAAAAAAAAAAAAAATATTTTTTTTCTTTGTAGAAATAAGGGAAATAAAAATCCACAAATGGCATTACATACTTTGCATACGTTTGACCTAGTTAGCAACATTTGTTCAGCACGCAGAGGACAAAAGATGTGTGAGTATATAAGTGCGAGAGAAATGGGCATAATATTTGTGATATCGTCTTTCGTTTCGCCTGGACAAGCTATAAAGCCTCGGATGGGGGTATTTATTTCCATTATTATACAGGGTGTTTGAGGACCTGACCATAGGTCATAGTCATAAAGCAAACCAGATGCTCCTGAGCCTATTTGGAGCAAAAAAGTTAGATGACATTTTGTTCTACGGTGAACTTTTTTTTTTCTTTTTCTATACATACTAAACTAAATAAAGACACTTTAGTTTAGTATGGAAAAAGAAAAAAAAATTTCACCGTAGAACAAAATGTCATCTAACTTTTTTGCTCCAAATAGGCTCAGGAGTACCTGCTTTGCTTTATGACCTATGGTCATCAAACACCCTGTATACATGAGAAAAACAAAATACATTCATTAGTATATACATTAGAAATGTTCGCTCTGATTTTTTTTGTTAAATATAATGTGGGGCTCAAAAAAATTATGTGGGGCTCAAAAAATGTACATCTCGACACACTGTGATCCTTGAACTGAAAGTTGAAGCGAAGTTTAAATGTTGAATACATTTTGTAATCGAAATATAATTTTAACATTTTTCCTCATGTTATGTGAACACAGACCACTTAGCCTACAGACCAAGTATCAGGACGCTTTCCGTCGAAGTGCTTAATGGTGTGCGCTGGACATACAATTCCAAAACTGACCCAACTAACATTATGGTTTTAAGACACACTTTATAAGAGCTGTTTAATAAAGGCCCATTCTTATACTTGAGGTTCTTTAGTGACTTTACAATAGCGTTAGTAAGTGCTATAAGGATGGGACAAGAGCTCTACAGTAGTGACGCGTTATTTTAATTCAATATACGTGGGGCACACTAAAAGTTTCCGGAATTAATAAGAATAAAATACTATTAAAGGTCAAAAATGAATTTATTGTTTCTCAAAATATTCTCCCTTTGCGTAAATGCACTTTTTCATACGATTAAACCAATTTTGAAAACTTTTGTGCCACTCCTCCGTGGTGACCTCAGAAACGTGTTTTTCATATTCTTCGACAGCCTCTTCTGGTGATGAAAATCGTTTACCGCGTAATTGGTTCTTAATTTTTGGGAACAGAAAAAAGTCACAAGGTGCCGTCACCTGTTACTATGTCCCACACCAAATTTGAAGCGCCTTTGTTGAATCTGGTAAGCATGACATTGCACCAAGTGACGCGGTGCGTTTTTTGAGCCTCGGTCAAATTGTGTGGGATCCACCGCGAGCACAGCTTTCTCACACCCAAATGTTTGTGTAGGATTGATTGTATTTGACTCATGCCTATGTCTAAGGATGCCCGAATCTCATGGTAGGTCACATGCCTGTCTGTTTCGATCATACGGCGCACAGCATCGATGGTTTTATTGTTCAAAGCGGTGAACGGGCGACCATCGCGAGATTCGTCACTGAGATTGACACGACCGCGCTTGAATTCTGCAAACCAGCAATAAATAGTCGTCTTGCATGGTGCTTCATCGCCAAAAGCAGATTGAAGCCGAGCGAGGCTCTGATGAGCTGTCAAATTACACTTAAAATCGTAGAAAATCATACTACGAAAATTTTCCCGGGTTAAATTTATGTTAATGTAGACACGCAATTTTTAAAATGGCTCCACAATGGAAAAACAATTGACAGTCAGATGAAACAAACTGCATTCTAAAGCCAAAGAGTTCCATTTTCAAATGTTGTAATTACTTTTTAAATATTGTTTATGTAAGTGGCCAATTCCGGAAACTTTTAGTGTGCCCTATGTACCACTTTAAGATCTAAAACAACCTGCCGTTAGCACCAATTTGTTTGTTGGGGAGGCGCATTAGCTCCTGAACGAGCGGTGACGCAACCATGGTAACTGCACCGCCACAGAGCGCCTGTGTTCGATTGGCTCCCCTATGTTTTATGATTTTAAGTTGAGAGTTAAGGCCCTATTATCACTGCGACTTAGATCTATTGTGACCTCATAATAGTTTGGACAAGCTAACATCAAGCAGCAAGTAAGGCACGCAGACCCGCCTACTGCGTGACTCGGTGGAAGGACCATGCTGAGGTGAGAGGTGGCTATCCTGTCGACCTATAGCACGGCATCTCGTGCTTGTCCTTCAGTCGCCTTTTACGACATGCACGGGGAGACATGCAGTGGGAATATTATTTTTTAAGTACCGGCCCCACAAGGTATTTAGCTCACCTAGCTTGATTCTGACTGCATCCGCTTAATTTTGGGCACACCAGGTTTCCAAATTGCGAAATGCTTTGTTAAGTCTCTAGGTTCAGTGGTCTGTGTAGAGTGTTTTAATTTTACGAAGGCACGAGGGGTATGAGGTAGGAAGTGGTGTGAGACCGCGCGGAGCTCAGTAGGGAACGACTCGGTTCGACGGAGCCATGCGGAGACGTGTAGAGCGTGTGTGCCGACCGGGCACCGAGTTCGTTCTCTACTGAGCTCCGCGCGGTCGCCTCTCGCACCACTTCCTACCTCGTACCCCGCGTGCCTTCTTAAAATGCAAAAACTCTACGTCAATGTAGGCACTTTGCAAGTAGACCCGTAGCGCTGGGCTATTTTGAGGACGTAAGTTAAAAAAATTCTAAACTTGCTTATTTCTTGCCTGTGGATACAGTCGTACATAACAAGCATAATATTGCGTTTTGTGTCACATCTGTCACTTGCATTTTCAGCAATTCGAAGATTTGTGGTTGTTTTTTTTAATTCCATTCAAAACTGGCAAAATTATTCTAAACTTTAAAATAATTATGGTATCATATCTAGGATAGCCTGCGGAGTGTGCAAACCCAGTTTGTGTCATCTTCGTCCAGTGCAAACTGACCTATGGTCAGCATGTAAAAACAGTGCCTAAAAAAAAATTAGAATTGACAAAATTGTTATTTCCTATCTCAGATCACTTACATATGCCCATTAAATGAATTTGTGCCAAATTAGGGCACGCAATTTTAATTTTTTCAATTATGTTATTTTTCCAAGCTACAAAAACTTCAAAAAAATATTAGAATGATTAGAGTTTACATATTCAATTTCATCAATGCATGAAAAATGTACATTGTAAAGTTGTGTCATTTTCATGCCCGAAATAAATCAATAAAACACAAAAACAGTTGTTGCGGTCAAAGCGGACGGACGCGGGCAGGTGGCGGCGGGCGGGGGGCATACGCACGCACACACGTTCGTTCGGTACCTACGATTTCTTCTATGCGAAGCGGCGGCCGGTGGCTGGCTGGCGTGCCCCGCGTGCCTCGCTCGCTCGCCTCGCCCGCCGCGCCGCCCGCGCCCGCACTCGCACTTCGTGCAAAGAAGTTTGGTATCTACCTATAGAGATAATAATGCAGTGCGAATTTTGTACAAAGCCCACGTCTGCAATCTCAATACCTACGAATGTCAATGGTCAATGTGGTCAATATTATTTTAGATTGTCGCTTCGATTCGCTTCAAATTTGCATAAGTTCAAACTGACCCTACCTTTCATGAACCTAACACAATCGGGCTGAACTAATATCCCGTTTTCTGTGAGAACTAGAAACTTCATGTTGCTACTCAAACTTCAGGTCTCGGTGAGATCTATCCATCTGTCACGTGAACTTTTGTTTTGGTCATAACTCGAGAACCACTGGTGCTAGACCCATCGTGTTGGTACTCAAAACTTCAGGTCTCGGTGATATCTATCCATCTCTCACGTGAACTTTTGTTTTGGTCATAACTCGAGAACCACTGGTGCTAGACCCATCATGTTGCTACTCAAACTTCAGGTCTCGGTGAGATCTATCCATCTGTCACGTAAACTTTTGTTTTGGTCATAACTCGAGAACCACTGGTGCTAGACCCATCGTGTTGCTACTCAAATTTCAGGTCTCGGTAGAGCTATCCATCTGTCACGTGAACTTTTGTTTTGGTCATAACTCGAGAACCATTGGTGCTAGACCCATCGTGTTGGTACTCAAACTTCAAGTCTCGGTGATATCTATCCATCTCTCACGTGAACTTTTGTTTTGGTCATAACTCGAGAACCACTGGTGCTAGACCCATCGTGTTGGTACTCAAACTTCAGGTCTTGGTGAGATCTATCCATCTGTCACGTGAACTTTTGTTTTGGTCATAACTCGAGATTCACTGGTGCTAGACCCATCGTGTTGGTACTCAAACTTCAGGTCTCGGTGAGATCTATCCATCTGCCACGTGAACTTTTGTTTTGGTCATAACTCGAGAATCACTGGTGCTAGACCCAACGTGTTGGTACTCAAACTTCAAGTCTCGGTGAGATCTCTCCATCTGTCAGGTGAACTTTTGTTTTGATCATAACTCGAGAACCACTGGTGCTAGACCCATTGTGTTGGTACGCAAACTTTAGGTCTCGGTGAGATCTATCCAACTGTTACGTGAACTTTTGTTTTGGTCATAACTCGAGAACCATTGGTGCTAGACCCATCGTATTGGTACTCAAACTTCAGGTCTTGGTGAGATCTGTCCATCTGTCACGTGAACTTTTGTTTTGGTCATAACTCGAGAACCACTGGTGCTAGACCCATCGTGTTGGTACTCAAACTTCAAGTCTCGGTGATATCTATCCATCTCTCACGTGAACTTTTGTTTTGGTCATAACTCGAGAACCACTGGTGCGAGACCCATCATGTTGCTACTCAAACTTCAGGTCTCGGTGAGATCTGTCCATCTATCACGTGAACTTTTGTTTTGGTCATAACTCGAGAACCACTGGTGCTAGACCCATCGTGTTGGTACTCAAACTTCAAGTCTCGGTGATATCTATCCATCTCTCACGTGAACTTTTGTTTTGGTCATAACTCGAGAACCACTGGTGCTAGACCCATCATGTTGCTACTCAAACTTCAGATCTCGGTGAGATCTATCCATCTGTCACGTGAACTTTTGTTTTGGTCATAACTCGAGAACCACTGGTGCTAGACCCATCATGTTGCTACTCAAACTTCAGGTCTCGGTGAGATCTATCCATCTGTCACGTGAACTTTTGTTTTGGTCATAACTCGAGAACCACTGGTGCTAGACCCATCGTGTTGGTACTCAAACTTCAGGTCTTGGTGAGATCTATCCATCTGTCACGTGAACTTTTGTTTTGGTCATAACTCGAGAACCATTGGTGCTAGACCCATCGTATTGGTACTCAAACTTCAGGTCTTGGTGATATCTATCCATCTCTCACGTGAACTTTTGTTTTGGTCATAACTCGAGAACCACTGGTGCTAGACCCATCGTGTTGGTACTCAAACTTCAGGTCTTGGTGAGATCTATCCATCTGTCACGTGAACTTTTGTTTTGGTCATAACTCGAGATTCACTGGTGCTAGACCCATCGTGTTGGTACTCAAACTTCAGGTCTCGGTGAGATCTATCCATCTGCCACGTGAACTTTTGTTTTGGTCATAACTCGAGAATCACTGGTGCTAGACCCAACGTGTTGGTACTCAAACTTCAAGTCTCGGTGAGATCTCTCCATCTGTCAGGTGAACTTTTGTTTTGATCATAACTCGAGAACCACTGGTGCTAGACCCATTGTGTTGGTACGCAAACTTTAGGTCTCGGTGAGATCTATCCAACTGTTACGTGAACTTTTGTTTTGGTCATAACTCGAGAACCATTGGTGCTAGACCCATCGTATTGGTACTCAAACTTCAGGTCTTGGTGAGATCTGTCCATCTGTCACGTGAACTTTTGTTTTGGTCATAACTCGAGAACCACTGGTGCTAGACCCATCGTGTTGGTACTCAAACTTCAAGTCTCGGTGATATCTATCCATCTCTCACGTGAACTTTTGTTTTGGTCATAACTCGAGAACCACTGGTGCGAGACCCATCATGTTGCTACTCAAACTTCAGGTCTCGGTGAGATCTGTCCATCTATCACGTGAACTTTTGTTTTGGTCATAACTCGAGAACCACTGGTGCTAGACCCATCGTGTTGGTACTCAAACTTCAAGTCTCGGTGATATCTATCCATCTCTCACGTGAACTTTTGTTTTGGTCATAACTCGAGAACCACTGGTGCTAGACCCATCATGTTGCTACTCAAACTTCAGATCTCGGTGAGATCTATCCATCTGTCACGTGAACTTTTGTTTTGGTCATAACTCGAGAACCACTGGTGCTAGACCCATCATGTTGCTACTCAAACTTCAGGTCTCGGTGAGATCTATCCATCTGTCACGTGAACTTTTGTTTTGGTCATAACTCGAGAACCACTGGTGCTAGACCCATCGTGTTGGTACTCAAACTTCAGGTCTTGGTGAGATCTATCCATCTGTCACGTGAACTTTTGTTTTGGTCATAACTCGAGAACCATTGGTGCTAGACCCATCGTATTGGTACTCAAACTTCAGGTCTTGGTGAGATCTGTCCATCTGTCACGTGAACTTTTGTTTTGGTCATAACTCGAGAACCACTGGTGCTAGACCCATCGTGTTGGTACTCAAACTTCAGGTCTCGGTGAGATCTATCCATCTGTCACGTGATTGTGTTGTTTTGGTTCTCGAGTTATGACCAAAACAAAAGTTCACGTGACAGATTTTTTTTTTATGGAACCTGACACGGTTGGCTACATCACCTACAACATCCGTGATGTCAGCCCATAACACAGGGTGAACTAGGTGCCATGTCAGTGCTTCCCTTCATTTCATGTCGGCTACACTAAACTGGACGGAAAACACGAACTATTTACATAGCCGTTTCGACCGACGTTTCGTTCAGTGCGGTGGTACCAACCCGGCCGGGATAAACCCTACCACCTAGTAAGGTAAGAAGGGAAGGGACCTACAGTTTAACGTGGAATCCGAACCACGGTCAGCCTCCAACGGTCGAGCGGTCACCCATCTAAACACTGACCGCGCTCAGCGTTGCTTAATAACAGTTGACTAACCAACCGCGCCACTGAGCTACCGAGGCTGACGAATTTTCTTATCCCTTAGTCGACTTTTACGACATGCGACGGGGAGAGATGCAGTGGGACTATTCTTTTTAAGTACCGACCCCACACGGTACAAAAAGATGGATAGCTCTCAGCGAGACATGAAGTTTGAGTACCAACACGATGGGTCTAGCACCAGTGGTTCTCGAGTTATGACCAAAACAAAGGTTCACGTGACAGATAGATAGATTTTAGAAATTATTCGCAATTATCGGATGCATGCAAGCAAATCCGAAAGCAACAGCTAACAATATATAAATTTTTGAAATGTGCTAATTAAGCCCTTTCATTTGATACCCCACACTAAAAACATTTTTTTAGGTCATCACTTTATGTCCTCTAGAGGACGCCATATCCAATTTTATGGGACGTCACATAGCCAACCAGCCAACCATAGTCAACCAGCAGACGGTCAAGACGTATCCAACGATACCTTCGATTTGTCAAATTATGATAAGTAGGTAGTTTCGAAGTTATGTATGAGGGAACAGATGAACATACATACATACATACATACATACACACATACCGGTCAAACACATAACCTTCCTTCTCGCTTCGCCGTAGTCGGGTAAAAATAAGAATCTGTTCGCTAATATTGCGCGCATACTACACTACGTACAATATAATAAATACACGATCAATTAACTTAAATCAAATAGGAACTTCAGTTAAGTAAATATCCGCTAAGATCGACTCGCAACAACACATTTTTTTACATAGGTTTGCACCTAAAATTAATCAAATAGATACCTAACGAAGTAAATCTACATAATATTATGAAATGGAATTAAATAAGAAACTGCTCGAGACAATGCATACACACACCGCGTGGCAGCGCGGCAGCCTGGTGCGCTATTAGATAGAACCACTCGCCCTCCCGCAGCGCCGCGCCCCGCACCACCGCCAGCCGTCCGCAGCTGCATACCTTTATTTTGCGCGCGCAACAATTCGATTTGTATGAGAGCCACATCTTAGCGTAACCGGAACTGAATTTTATGTAGCCTATCCTGTGTCCCGTATGGTTAAATGTGCTTGTACAAAGTTTCATCGAATTCGGATAATCGGCTTAAGAGTTATGGCGGAACATACATACATACATACATACATACATACATACATACATACATACATACATACATACATACATACATACATACATACATACATACAGAAAAGATTTCTCAAAATCGTCAATTAAGCTTTAGTATCATACATAGAGGCTACAAACTCAATATTTCCTAAAACAAAGTAACTTACTCCATGACCATCCCTTACAGATTTATTATTAGTAATAATAATAATTGATATTTGATATGATAGATAACGCACGCACGTCGCAACTCGCACCGCGCCACGCAACGCAACGCGCGCCCAGCGTATGGCTGGCTGACCGACCCGCCGCCCGCGCCCGCGCTATTCCCCGCGCTCGCACTTCATGCGAAGTTAGTTTTTTTTTTCAAATAATAAAATGCCGTGGGTAAAAACGACACAAATTATGAATAGTGTTTTGTTACACCATAATAATCAAAAAGACGTAAACTCTAATAACCCGTATTTTCTTTTGTGGCTTTTAGAGGTTGATGTAATAAAAATATTAAATATCTATAAATGTCGTGAATGAATTCGACACAAAATAATTTGAACAACAGATATCAGTACTCTAAAACGCGTAACACCTATTTAAGCTTTTCTAATATTCTTTTAGAGCTATTTGGGCGATGTATTAGGTACTGGTTAAATATAAGGATTTCCGTGGACAGAGATGACACAAAATGTTTTTGCACATCGGTTACTACTTCAATATTATCATGAAAGTAAAATTTTCTTTTCTAATTTTCTTTTCGTCCAATACTGATCTAAAAGACAAATACCTAAATTTCTACGTATGCAAATTCCTAGGATGACACAAACTAATATATTAGGTTGGGCAAATGGTTCGGAAACTATATGCGAAAAATAAACAAGTTTAATATTTTTGAAACCAAAAATCCTAGCGCTACAGGTCTAAAGGTAATGCTAATTACACAATGAATTTGCAAGTCTATCGGCAGCAAATAAAAATAGTAGAAGTAAGCAATATACTTAGCGAAACTAAGAGTGCGGACGCACTAGGCGCGACGGCGCTGCTCAAAATTGCTCATACGAAGCGCTCGCCGCACAGTGCGGGTTCACCTTGTATAATTTCATGCAAAGAATATTTTCCCATTATGCTCCGCCTAGTGCGGTCACACTCTTATCCGCATCCCACATTGCCACGCGACAGTTGACGGGGGAACTTCTCGCGCGGCGTGACGTGTGCCTGTATGCAAACAATTACACGAATTACATCGAAGTGCTGAGCATGGACGATAGAAAACTAAAAAAAATTGTGCGGAACTAAATATAAGGTGTTTCCTTATCATGTCAATAACTTCGGGAGGGTTACATACACACTGAAATAAACAGGTTACGCAAAAAAAATATATGTTTTTAGCATTACTTTTCGAGAAATTTAACAAAACATGTTTCCTACCTAAACATTAACCTGTGTGTAACAGTAGGTAACATGCATTGTACGGGGTCAATGACCGTACTATGTTCAAACGCAGAACAGCTGTTTGTTGTAAGTGAGTCACAAGGTCAATATGATTGGTTTTTACAGCTACTTATTTGATTTGATTTTTTTGTTAGGAGAAAAAATGCTCCTATAAAGATATGTTTTTTTTTTGCGTAAAGTGTTTGTTTGAGTGCGTATGTAACCCTCCCGAAGTTATTGACATGACTAACGAAACACCTTATATAGTATTGTTAATTCGATGTTAATAGGTATGAGTTGGTGAAACGCGATTCCGACTGAGGAAGGAGAGTGCCAATTGATTAAAAAAAAAAGTTTTAAGATGAAATTATATGAAAACATAAAAAATGTTATTGCTGAATAATTATATGAAGTGATTGTGCGCTCTCCTCAAAAGTAAATAATATGTAAATTTCCTAATGTATCGAATAAATAGGCTTGTTGTCCTGTCACAGTAATCTGACTTGAAATAAAATAAAATGTGGGAATTGTTAAGACAAGACGGAAGTTAACTTTCTCCATAGTCTTTCGGCATTTATGTGTTTTACCCCCCTAAACTTTATCCGATTTTTACAATTCTTTTTTTGTTGTAATAAGGATTATTTTTTTTTAAATCTAAAGTGATGGACGACTCAATAAAGCTTAATGAACTTCATGACATAAAAAAAATTAAAAAATCCAATTTTTTGGTCGAAATATAAATTTTTCGCTCCGGTGTTGTATATTTCATCTAAACTTAAAACGACAAAAACATGAACGTAGATTGGACTGTACTTAAGAAAAGAAATAAAACATTTAAAAAATCGGATAAGGTTTAGGGGGCTAGAAAGAAAACATAAATGCCGAAAGACGATTTTGTATGGAGAAAGTTAACTTCCGGTCAGATTAGTCGTAGGTCCGATGGAGTGGAACCGGGATATTGTTAGATCTACCTAGACTTTATGAATAATACAATGTGATATTTCCACAATTATTATGCAACTCCCGAAGGTACACCTTCTAAAGGCGAACGGGGAAATTATGCAGTCTTAAGGTTGATTGTTCAAATATTTACATGAGGGGAATTCATTAGTGGAAAGATAATCGAGCGCTTGTGTATTTCGAGTATAATTAATAATGAATTAAATACTTTTTTATACCAATATTTGGTTACGCCCGCTGTAACTCGCTAAATGTTCAGAGCAGCTGTGAAGGATTGAGATAGAGTGGTGTAAATTATCAAATCAAAATTTACTTCATTTCACACCATTAAAAACATGCGACACAAACGGCGAGTTCAACGCCAGACGACAATCTTTGCGGACTAACCTCGAGGTGGGTTCACACATGTATCCTTTTGGCGATCTGTACCCTAATCAGGGGATTTAACCTACACCGCGTACTACGCTACGCCGTGTTCTCCGCATCATTTTGTATGGAGAAACGGAGCAGCGTCTCTAGTGATAGATTTGCGAACTTCGTTTCTCCATACAAAATGATGCGGAGAACACGGGCGGCGTAGCGTAGTACACGGTGTAAGTTAAATCCTTTCTATACACCAGTCTATAATCCTTCAAACATAATGTGAAGGTGCGCCGTCGGACTACACGTCTGCGTTAGTCTGGCGCGCGCCATATGTCGTGCTTCCCATAAAAAAACCCGTATCCGTATACCATAATAATATGGTATACGAATACGTCGCCGAGCGAGGCGTCCACAACTAGATGTGGAGCGCTCGATATACGAGGTACGGTGATACGATACGGGGATGCTATACGCAACGTTGATACATGTGTGGATCCACGTTTATGCAAGCTATGAGGAATAATAAACCGCTCCGAAAAGCGAATCGACTTTTGACTCAACTTACACTCGGTCTAAGTCGTTACTAATGAACACAATTCTACATAAAACGAATGAATTATTTTAGTAAATTTAGTGTTTATTTGGAAAATATGTGTTTTTCACTCAGGTTACATAAAACAAGTCTAGAAATGTTCTGTCATGTTTGCGGCCATTTTCGCAAGATGGCGCTCGCACTTGCGAATTTTGGCTGAATCGCAGGCCCCCGCGTCTGAGAGTTTAGGATCAGCGCCATTTTAGGCCAATTATGTCCATATGAAGTATGAAAATTATTAGTTATTTTTTATATTATGTAACGATGTACAAATCTATAAAGGAGGCAATGTCTCCGAAGCTACCGCAATTCTGTGAAAGTGTCGTCACACAACGTCGACATTGCGCGTGTAGGTAATTATAAATGAATTTTTACATTTGTTACACCTGTGCACGTAGAAGTATCTACATACATAGAACATAAAAGACGCGCAGAAGTGGCGCTATAGCTCGACGAGCGTATCGCAAGTAAGCGTAGCTCCGCGCACTTGATGTAGGCGCACATCAGTCGCCCGTTATTACTGTCACGGAAACCGTCTAGCTAAAAAATTGCCACAGAAATAATTTGCGAAAAAGTATAAAATTATAACTGAAGGTCGGTTTACATGATCTTAATCATTAGGAGAGTGCATTAGGAGAGTAGACTAGTAGAAACGTGTAAACGGTAGGCGTTTAGTGATTAGTAGAGTGTTTTCATTTTACGAAGGCACGCGGGGTACGAGGTAGGAAGTGGTGCGAGAGGCGACCGCGCGCGCGGAGCTCAGTAGAGAACGAACTCGGTGCCCGGTCGGTACACACGTTCTACACGTCTCCGCGTCACTCCGTCGAACTGAGTCGTTCCCTACTGAACTCTGCGCGGTCTCACACCACTTCCTACCTCATACCCCTAGTGCCTTCGTAAAATGAAAACACTCTACTACTCTCATTAGTAAGATTCTACACGCGGCTTTCTACTAAAATCAAATAGAATATGGCTTTCTATTTTTGGTTTCTAGTTCTAGTAGACGCCCTCCTCTCGCCCCCTCAACAGCCGCCCCCCCCCCTCCCCTCTCCCGCGTCATTGTCATTATCCTCGCTACTATGTGTAGTGTAAACGGACAATTTTTGTTGTAACAACTTTAGTGGAGTGCATTAGTGATGCGGAGGACACGTGATCTACTGGAAAGGCACCAAATCTACTAAAGCACTCGCATGTAAACCGACCTTTAGAGGTACAGCTATCTAAACTCTCAAATTGTTTGTATGGGAATTTGGTTATACAGGTCTTCATACTAATGAATGAGTCATCGTGCTACTCTATTCATGCCTGCGTACAGTACGTGGCAGTAAATTGTGCACATCGGGTTTTAGAGAGAGACAATCCGCTTGTAGAGCGCCGTCCCTGTCGCACAGAGACGTGCGAGTTAGTGCGACAGGGTGTCGTCCCTGTCTACAACCGGATTGTCTCTTTCTAAAGCTCTACACTCATTATTTGCTGCCGGGAACTGTATGTGTATTCGTACTTAGAGTGTTTTCATTTTAAGAAGGCACGAGGGGTATGAGGCAGGAAGTGGCGCGAGACCGCGCGGAGCTCAGTAGGGAACGACTCGGTTCGACGGAGCGACGCGGAGACGTGTAGAAAATTTGTGTACCGACCGGGCACCGAGTTCGTTCTCTACTGAGCTCCGCGCGGTCGCCTCTCGCACCACTTTCTACCTCGTACCCCTCGTGCATTCGTAAAATGAAAACACTCTACGAAGGTATAGCTACATACTAAAATATATGATAATAAATATATTTATTGTCTATCACGTGCTTTATCATTATGAGGTGGATTGAAATAATGAAATGGGGATTGTTTTCTAAAATTGGATTGTTGTCAAAAGAGCTTGGTGTCGATTCTGCGTTAGTTTTTATCTTAGCGCAAATTGGTCAAATGTTTGCGTTGGGAGTAAATGCGTTAAAATTGTAAGAGAATGTATGGTATGGCTTATTTACACACTGGTGTATAGAGAGTGTTGACAATGTTTTTTTTTATTTAACTATATTTTGTATACAGGCCAATATTTATTGTACAGTGTAGTAAAACAATATTGCATGTAATTGTATTTTGGTTTTTTTCAACCTTTTCCTCTATTTCTGTACGTAAGTATATATTTTTACAAAAAGTAATTTCACACTGGAGCTACGCAGCTGAAAAAACTAACCTGCGCTAAAATTATGCAAAATTTTACGTTAATTTGGTGATCTAATAGCGCATTAAAGACTATGATTTATAATTTAAAGCTGTGCCCGCGGCTCCGCCCCGGGGCTCCGCCCGCGGCTCCGCCCGCTCTCATATTTGACTTCTCTGCAGTAGCGACAGCGACTCTTGGTGCTGAGTAGTGGGTTGGCTCTGGCTAAGGATTTTTTTCGTTCATAATTTCATAAATTACGCGTAAATTTATTTCTACCACAATGAGTTCAAAAACTGAAAGACCATAATATTCCCTTTTACTGTCTTTGTGTACATACTCCAAATTCGACAAACTTGGACAAGGGCGACAGTTTTGAACAATTAAAAGTTTTTTTCAGAAAATGTCCTCGTTGAGAATGGTTTTTCGAAAAGATCTTCTATTATAGATTTCGCACTGGAGTTAAACACCGCACAAGATTCATTCACAACAGGTCCATACCTACAAAACGGAATTTAAGCAGCTATCAAACTCGCGAGATTTTGTTTACAAAGCAGTCACGCATACGCTGCCGCAGCAGTGTGCACACGCACGCACACACAACTCACCAAGCCTAGCTCGCTACGCTAGTCGCTAAATGCGCTCCCCGCTGCGCCAACTCGAAACGCTTATTAGCGGGTGCGCGCGGGACGGGGGGGGGGGGGGGACATCGGCCGCTTGTATGGAATACGATGGCGCTTCAAATGTAGCCAACCGGCCAATAAATGCCTTGCGCGAAATTTCAAATTATGTAACGGGATTGACGTTTTAGCTTTTCATCGTGGGTTTATAATAAAAATAATATAACCTCGATATTTTTTCACATTTGTTTTTGCTTAATACTTCGATATTAATGCTGGCATTCATTTTATTTGGTTTGGCGGCGCCAACCTAGCCAACTTAAAGGAATCGCCGCTGCAACTTCATAAGCCATTTAACGTGAATAAAAGTAGCCTATAATTGATGGGAAGAACCAAGCTATCCGTAGAAGCAAACTGTATTAAAATCGGTTCAGCGGTTCTCAAGTTATAAGCGGACAGACAGACATACAGACAGAAAGAAAGCAGACGTTGGATTTTATTAAAGGTAAGGAGGATAAGGATGATTTGAAGTTGAGAGTTAGGGCCCCTGAGCCCTATTAACACTGCGACCTAGATAGATCTATTGTGATCTCCACTTGCTGAGTGACTCAGTGGAAGAACCGTGCCAAGGTGAGGGGTGGCCTGCCTGTGGCTCTTTAGCACGGCATCGTTACTCGCCGATGTGAGGACGAGAAACGATCTCACTCACCCAATCAGAAGGCGTTCGGTGAGGCATCCGGCCCGGCTATTATTTGAAATATGCGAGTAGTTAGCGAGTGAGTTGACGCCGGTAGACCCGCTGAGGGGATAAATATAAAAAAAAAATACAGTCGAATTGAGAACCTCCTCCTTTTTTTGAAGTCGGTTAAAAATAACTACAATACGAGAAAATGGTCCCGTACATTCCCCCCTGAAAATATATTATAACCCTTGACCGGCCTACTTTATGTCCGCCAGACCACCGCATAATCATGTGGGTAATTTTCCCCGCAACATCGGGAAACGAAGCCATCCCGAAAGGACACCGGCCATGAAGGAACGCGCGGCGCCAGCATCCCTCCTCTTAGTAATAATCATAAACTTATCTAGCGGGCTCATAAGGCGGCCCGGATGCGCTCCGCCGCGCAATCTTAGTAATGTACACGCTCTATTCCAAGTTAAGAGCTCGGGCACACGACCGGTTCTTATCAAACTATAAACTGTTGAGTCGTAATAAAAAAACCGGCCAACCCTCGGACAGACGGACAGACGGACGGACAGACAGACAGACAGACAGCGTAGGTTTAGTAATAGAGTCCCGTACGACGGATACGGAACCCTAAATAAACTTCCAAAATATATGCAAAATTGCATATATTTAGGATTATATATATATATATTTTTTTTTTATGGAAACTGACACGGTTGGCTACATCACCTACAACGTCCGTGATGTCAGCCCATGACACCGGGTGAACTAGGTGCCATGTCAGTGCTTCCCCCTTTGTTCGTGCCGGCTACACTGAACTGGTCGGAAAACACAGACTAATTATAGCCGTTTGGACCGACGTTTCATTCAGTGCGGTGGTACCAACCCGGGCGGGTTAAACCCTACCACCGAGTAAGATTAGGAGGGAAGGGACCTACAGTTTTACGAGGAATCCGAACCTCGGTCAGCCTCCAACGGTCAGCGGTCACCCATCCAAGTACTGACCGCGCCCAGCGTTGCTTAACATTCAATAGCGACAGTTGACTGTCTGCACCACTGAGCTATCGAGGCTGACAAAATCTGCTGATATGGATATTGCGCCAACTTGTCAGCCTCGGTAGCTCAGTGGTGCGGTCAGTCGACTGTCGATCGTGATCATAAGTACACCTGGGCGCGGTCAGTACTTGGATGGGTGACCGCTCGACCGTTGGAGGCTGACCGAGGTTCGGATTCCTCGTAAAACTGTAGGTCCCTTCCCTCCTAATCTTACTCGGTGGTAGGGTCAGCCTCGTGGTTCGGATTCCACATAAAACTGAAGGCTATTAAGTAATCTGTGCTGTAGGTCCCTTCTCTTCTTACCTTACTAGGTGGTAGGGTTGGTACAACGAAATTTCGATCAAAACAGCCAATGTCCTGGGGTAAGGCTTATTAACCCGCGATTTGAAGATCCATGGATGGTAGCACAGGACAACGATCGGGCCACACCGAAGACCGAACTTTTTTGCTCTGTGGATTGTAGGAATAAGGAAAGATATTCCCCGGAATCACGTTCCACACCTTTGCAGTGCGACACAAGATCGATTTAGAGAATCGTGCAGTTCGAAGAACTCTTCTGTGGACTACAGAGGGGTGTGGGCCGCGAGAGTATGGCGGGTTTGGCGAAGGCGAACAGGAGGGAGGGATGAGGAAAGGAAGTTCTTCAGATCGGCGGCCATAGTATAGTACCGATAAAACAGGCTCAATGACCCAACGATACGTCTCTGCTTTAGAGGTTGAAGGTCCTTTGTGAGTACAGAGTCGCCAATGAGACGAATGGCTCGTCGCTGAATAGAATCCAAGGCTGAAGAGTTTAAGGTGATGTGAGAATGTGTCTGACTCGAATTTCAAGAAGTGTACCGCAAATATTACTTACCTGACAGATTCAGTTCTTTGGTTTTAATATAATATGTAAAACTTCATCGATCAGCGCAGATCGATAGCTTTTGGAAAACACGATTTGATTAACTTCGCTCAATAGAAAAAAAATCATGAACATACCTCTGAATTTAGTTATAAAAACGTATTTAAGGCAACGTGACCAAATCAAGGCTTTGGAAAATATATATTTTATTTGTTGAAAATATATCTAAATTCGTAGCTTTTACTTTTTTGTTTCGATCTGTAGTTTTGGAATAAAAAAATAAAAACTTAATTTTTGATTGATTGATTGTGTTGCATCCTACTCCAACCAGCGAAAGCGGCGCCTTGAAAGAGGAGTACGGGTGAATACGGGTTGAGAGGGCCTTAAACTTGGAATGGAACTAGCGACCACGCCGCTTTGGCGACCCGCCCGCCCACGCGTCACATGTGTCGCGGCGGCGGTAGACACATTACCGGCTAAGAAACGCCAGCTGTAACGCACTATACGCGTTTACGTTTCCTTGATAGCTTTAGTGGCACTTCGGCAACATTTTTTAGGGTTCCGTATCCATACGGAAGCCTATTACTAAGTATACGCCGTCTGTCTGTCTGTCCGCCTGTCCGAGGGCTGTATCTCTTGAACCGTAATAGGTAGCCCGTTGAAATTTTAACAGAATATGTGTTATTATGGCCGATATAACAACACATAATAAAAATATGAAAAAGTAAAAAAATCACGGGGCCCCCATACAAGAAACTAAAAAGTGTATGCAAGCCATCTACCGAAAACAGTATGACGCATTTTAACTGATCATGAATTTTAACTGATATGAAGCATTTCATGAAACACGCCATAGATGGCGTGAGTGCCGCAGATGGCGGCCGCAGCCGCGCACATGGCGATACGGAACCCTCGGTGCGCGACTCGCACTTGGCCGGTTTTTGTACCCCTTGTCGCTGGCGTGGCACCTCGCCGAGAGGGTCTCGCGAGAAGTGGTGTTATTGGCTGTGTCTGATTGTCCGACTGACTCTTGGACACAGCCACCGTGCCAATTAACCTAATACAACATATAAAAACAATAATCATAGAACAAAGATAAACCGAAGACGAAATGAAAACGCGTAGGTATCTACGATCTCTTGACTATCTATCTCTTGACGTGTACAATCGAGAAAATTAAATAAAATAGCACTTATCCGAGTTAAAAACGTTTTTCAAGCAACTATGTATAACAGCTATAGGTAGGAACGTGTTAACGGCTGCAATTTTTTTTTTTTTATGTAAACTGACACGGAAAATAAGGCGTGTCGAGCTCTAGATAGACACAATCCGGTTGTAGAGCGCCGTGCCTGTCGCACGGAGACGTGTGAGTTCGATCTATTACAAAATTTATTTTTGAGGAAAGTTTTTCTCTGTGGCAAGTGTTTAATGAATGCGCTCTTTTTCAGTGTTCAGTGTTATGTATATACTAGCTTTTGCCCGCGGCTTCGCTCGCGTGAAATTAGTATTTACAAAGAAGAAAGTTATTTCGGCGCGCGCGCGTAACAATTCGGTTTGTATGAGAGCCACATCTTAACCGGAACTGAATTTTATTTGTCACGTATAGTTAAATGTGCATGTCCTAAGTTTTATCGAATTTCGATGATCAGTTTATGAGTTATGGAGGAACATACAGAAAATATTTCTAAAAATAGTCAATTTAGATTTAGTATCATACATAGAGTCTACCAACGCAATATCTCATAAAACAAAGTAGCTTACTCCATGACAATCCCTTACAGATTTATTATTTGTATTCATTTTAGTCTCAGGTAACTACTGAACGCTCTGTATATTTTAAAAAAAACCCGGCCAAGTGCGAGTCGAACTTGCGCACCGAGGGTTCCGTATCAACATGTCAGCGCCACTCACGCCATCTATGGCGTGTCAGTGAAATGCTTCATATGAGTTAATATTCATGATTAGTTAAAATGCTTTATTTAAAGTCTTTCTGGTAGATGGCGCAAATACACTTTTTAGTTTCTTCTATAGGAACCCCCGTGAATTTTTGACTTTTTCTTATTATTTGTTGTTATATCGGCCATAATAACACATATTCTGTGAAAATTTCAACGGGCTACCTATTACGGTTCAAGAGATGCAGCCCTCGGACAGATAGACAGACGGCGGCGTAGGCTTAGTAATAGGGTCCCGTACCGGATACGGAACCCTAAAAAAAAATTACCTGCATGAAATACCTGCTTATTTATAGTATACTGCATGCTCTAGTCAGCGACTTGAACGTGAGACGATGCTCAAGAAAGTGCTCTAACCGACTCGGGGCCCGTTCCATCTCGGGACCAATTTTCATAATGGCAAATGAACGGGGCGCATATGTCAATGCTGTGGCGCGGGCCAACTCAGGAAGGATAGCTACATTCAGAAACCGTTTCGTGTAACCCTAGTAAAGTTTAAAATACTACGTGCAAAAAACGCCACAAATGAGTAGCGGAGGTATAACGATGATTACATGGTATGATGTTTTGGAGCGATAAGGCCGTAGATGAAAGAAAATATAAAAAGAAAAATGCTGCACAAAGAGCCGGCCGAGCGGGAGCTTAGTCTAATTTTATGTTCAAGAAACATCTCTTGAGGGATCGGTCTGGTGATGACGGAAGGGTAAAACTACTTAACATTGGAAAAAAATGAAATTGCGGGATAAAAGTAGGCGCGGCTATAAAACCTGGTCAGCCGTCAAAGTGGGCACTCGCGAACGAGCATTTTCAAGAAAATTGCGGAGCATCTTTAGAGTAGGTAAGCTATTTCGAAACACAAAAAAATAGATTATTCACGAAAGTAAAGATATTTTTTTGAAAAGCAGTTTTTTTATAAGTAAACTGACACGGTTGGCTACATCAACTACATTATCCGTAATGTCAGCCCGTAACACCTTGGTGAACTAGGTGCCATGTCAGTGCTTGTTTTAATTTCATGTCGGCTACACTAAACTGGACGGAACATACGAACTATTTACGACGATTTGTTCAGTGCGGTGGTACCAATCCGGCCGGGATAAACCCTACCACTTAGTAAGGTAAGAAGGGAAGGGACCTACAGTTTTACGTGGAATCCGAACCACGGTCAGCCTTCACCGGTCGAGCGGTCACCCATCCAAGTACTGACCGCGCTCAGGGTTGCTTAATAACAGTCGACCAACCGCACCAATGAGCTACCGAGGCTGACGAAATCATCCTTTCTTCCTTTTATTGTTGTTAGTTGGTTGTTAGTATATGTCTGTCTGTCTGTTCCTTTGTTGTAAATAATGATCACTCACATTAATATGTTTCACGTAGGAAACATTCAATTTATTGTTCGCATTTTCCACATGGAGTTGGAGATTTGGTATGCGACTCGTGATCCCACTAATTTGAACCACCAGTGGTAGGTACAATGTTTTGTAGATTTTCCACAATTACCTACTTCTAGAATTCTCATTAAAGTCCAGACAGGCAGTTTAAACGTTGGTTCTCAATTATTTACTGCAATTTTTTTTTTCAAATACGTACATACATATCATCACGCTGTATCCCGAAAATCGGGGTAAGCAGAGTAATCGGTGTTGTTCTGCAGGAGCTCGGTTGAATTGCAGCCGAGATTGCAGCACAACATAATATACCACCACGTTTAGCAAAATTTTAGGATAAGATAAACTATCAAGCAGGAAGTAAAGTTACCTAACTGTAGAAGGACAGTGCCAAGGTGAGAGGGGACTATCCTGTCGTCCTTTATTAGATAATAGATTGTTGTATTCTAATATTTTTTTTTACCTTTGTGGGAGGCTGGTACTTTACTTACGGTATCGTGTGTGGCCTGGTGCTGGAAAAGAATAGGCCCACTGCATCTCCTCCTGTCCATGTCGTGGAGATGCAGTGGGCCTATTCTTTTCCAGCACCAGGTCACACACGATACCGTAAGTAAAGTACCAGCCTCCCACAAAGGTAAAAAAAAATATTAGAATACAACAATCTATTATCTAATCTATTATCATCACAATTTAGGTACAGATCTTCTATCCCACGAAGTCCGTTTGGCTTTGGTTGTAGTAGTGATAGCGCGCTTGTGTGTTGTGTGTGTGTGTTGTGTGCGTGGACCGCGGTCGCAATCGTGACTCAGCTCTCAATGTGCACGTGCACGCCTGATAACATTCATAGCCAAACGGACTTCGTGAGATAGAATATCTGTATCCCGCAGTATAAAAAGAAATCGCAAATGAAAATAACATTCAATTCAACGTTATATTTGCAATATTCCCAACATTAAACGTTACGGAGAACGTTGTCTGCGAAAGGCGCGCAAGAAAGAGAACAAAAACTTTAATGGCGGCACAGCCAAAAAGCCTCTAAGATATCCAAGTTAGGTAACACTTAGCCACCCCAACCTGCTACTAACGCGCACGCCTGGCAAATTCAACAACACCTTTACTTTAGCTGCTGTAGTTAACCATGGAATTAAATACGAAGAAAAGGTGCATGACTATACATACATACTACGCACGCTGTATCCCGACAAATCAGGTCAAGCAGAGTGATCGGTGTTCTTTTTTAGAGTTCCGCATCCGGTACGGAACCCTATTACTAAGCCTACGGCGTCTGTCTGTCTGTCCGTCCGTCTGTCCGAGGGTTGTTTGTATCTCTTAAACCGTAATAGGTAGCCCGTTGAAATTTTCACAGAATATGCGTTATTATGGCCGATATAACAAGAAATAAGAAAAAGTTAAAAATTCACGGGTTCTCATAGAAGAAACTAAAAAGAGTATGCGCGCGCGCCATCTACCGAATACAGTGTGAAGCATTTTAACTAATCATGTCATGACATTTATCTAATATGAAGCATTTCATAACACGCCATGGATTGCGTTTGTGGCGCTAACCATGACATGGCGATAAGGAACCCTCGGTGCACGAGTTCGACTCGCACTTGGCCGGTTTTTTTATTGCTTCCGAACTGGGTAGCTGTGCCCGAAACCTCAAGCGCAGCCAATTTCACCCCCGAGGAGGTGCCACTTGCCAGTCCGGCTTGGAGATGGACAAAATATGTCGCTGGACCGTATTATGTAGCCCGCGATTTGAAGTGGATTGTAGGAGTGGGGAAAGATATTCCCCGGGAACCCATTCCACACATTTGCAATGCGGCACAAGAACGATTTAGAGAATCGTTCATTTCGAAGAACTTTTCTGTCGATTACAAAGGGGTGTTCCGCGAGAGTATGGTGGGTTTGGCGTAGGCGAACAGAAGGAGGAGGGATAAGGGAAGCAAGTTCGTCAGAGCGGCGGGCATAGTAGTACCGATAAAACTTCAGATTCCACGTAAAACTGTAGGTCCCTTTTCCTTACTAGGTGATAGGGTTTATCCCTCCCGGGTTGGTACCACCGCACTGAATGAAATGTCTGTCAAAACGGCTATGTGAATAGTTCCGTCCAGTTCAGTGTTAGCCGATATGAAATCAAGGGAAGCGCTGATATGGCACCTAGTTCACCCGGTGTTATGGGCTGACATCACGCATGTTGTAGGTGATGTAGCCAACCGTGTCAGTTTCCATAGAAAAAATAAACGTTGTCGACAAGTTGAACTCTCGTCCAGGTATATATTCCCACGACATAAGTGGTACAAACCTACCGCCGCCTGCTGCATACTTGTTAGTTAGTGAGAGCATTAAGTTAGCTTGTAGTAAGTTAGCACACCTTGGCTGTGTGTGTGTGTGTGTGTGAGGATACTAATTACTTATTGCTCAGCTTTTTTTCCCCCGGCTCCGCTCGCAGAATTGACGTTTCTGAAATGAAATGAAATTATATATTTTTTTGTCACACAACAACAACTCGCATAACAACACAAATGCACACATAACATACGAAAAGGCAGCCCACTCAGAAGCCATAGGAATATAGGTTAATATAGGTTTTTTTTTTCAATTCCAATAAATGACACCACGGCTGTACATGCCGAGTCCTTTTACAGTCCTTACGCTACTTCCCACCATCATTCGCCCCCCTGCACACTGGTTCCAGCAGTGGTGCAGGTTCCTTCTCTTTCATTCCTTTTTTATTCAATTTGATATACAAATTTTATTTACACATGTACAATTTATTATACATATTTTCATATTTTTTTAAACATTTACAATTTATTATACATCTTATAATAAATACACATAATGAAAAGAATTAAAATGTACTTTCAATAGTGCTATCCGTCTATTTACACGAGAAGTTATTCTTCTTAGGTGCTGTGTTCATTCTATTAATTATGATCGTTACCTATTACTACTAATACCAAAAAAAGTATACTTAAACTTATCATTACATTATCGTACTAGTTACTATTACTTATGGCCAATATCTATTGACTATCTTGCTGGGACCTTGGATTAATAATTTTATACTTAAGAGTTTACACTGTAATTTTTACAGACACTGTTCCTACTACTAACAATTTGTTGAAATTACACTGCTAGATTCATTGAAATAATTACATTAAATACCTACATTTTTCAACTACTTTTATAATAAATTAGAGATAGCACAGTCTGCCTCTTGCCAACCTGTCCCATAGGGCTCTCTCCGGGCAGTCGCGGCTGTATGCGGAGTGGCGAACCTGATCCGCGGAGTGAGACTTGAGGCTCTTCTTGCAGTTAACGCAAGAAGGCTGTCCCCCATTTAGTTTCACTTCACAAGCCGCGTTCTTGTGAAGACCGCCGCAGTACGTGCAGGCCTGGGCCTCGGCTTTGCACACTCGTGTAGTGTGGCCGTAACCCAGGTACTTACCGCACTGAACGAGGGGTGACTGGTCGTAGACGGACACGACCCGAAAATGAAGATAGAGCCAGCCATACTCCACCATTTTCTTATGTAATGGAGGTGATGCCTCCATTACAATATGGCAGTGTTGTATGTTTCGGGCTGGCCTTCTATACTTCACTTTCATTTCGCGTCCGTCCTCCTCGCTCAGCAGAAATTTGTTCTGCGAGACGAGGTGTCCGATCACCTCCGCGTCAGTCAGGTCTTTCTGCACGCCAGTGAGTACGACGAGAGGGTTCCTCGTTCGGGTCTCCTCCACATTCAACTTCGCCGAGACAAGAATATCACGCACCTTGGCCCTGGTTTCCGAAGTGTCAAGACCAAGTACCACCTTCCTGTCTCGGGCTTTACGGAGGAGGTTCACTACTTACTACAGCTCAGCTCGTCGACCTTCACCGCCGCAGTGATGCTCCCAATCACGGCCTCCGCGGTGTCAGCGACGTCCTCCGAGGACACGATGAGGGCGTGGCCACCGGCATCAGGCCGCCTGGGCGCAGGCTCAGACCGGACAGCAGACACCACGTCGGCATACGAGCGCGGGGCTGCAGACTCAGCCGAGGCACGCATGACCTCCAGTTCCGTGTGAACTTTCTGGTTCGCTCCTCAGCCGGTTGACCTCAGCGACGTGCGCCGCCGTCGTCACCGCCTCCCGCGAAGTCCCCGCATCAGCCCCGCCGGTCCCGGCAGCAAGCGGCCCCCGTTGAGCTGGGCTCATTTCAAACGCGAGGAAGCTGCGGGTGCTTACAATCTCCTTTTTAATAAGCTCCACATTCTCCTCAAGCGCTTGTTTGCTGGAGGTCAATATAGGTTAGGTTAGGCTAGGTTAGGTTAGGTTAGGTTAGGTTAGGTTAGGTTAGGTTAGGTTAGGTTAGGTTAGGTGAGGTTAGGTTAGGTTAGGTTAGGTTAGGTTAAGTTAGGTTAGGTTAGGTTAGGTTAGGCTAGGCTAGGTCAGGTCAGGTCAGGTTTAGGTCAGGTCAGGTCAGGTCAGGTCAGGTCAGGTCAGGTCAGGTCAGGTCAGGTCAGGTCAGGTCAGGTCAGGTCAGGTCAGGTCAGGTCAGGTCAGGTCAGGTCAGGTCAGGTCAGGTCAGGTCAGGTCAGGTCAGGTCAGGTCAGGTCAGGTCAGGTCAGGTCAGGTCAGGTCAGGTCAGGTCAGGTCAGGTCAGGTCAGGTCAGGTCAGGTCAGGTCAGGTCAGGTCAGGTCAGGTCAGGCCAGGCCAGGTCAGGTCAGGTCAGGCCAGGTCAGGTCAGGTCAGGTCAGGTCAGGTTAGGTTAGGTTAGGTTAGGTTCGGATTCTTATGGGTCCCGACTGTTAACGTAACCTAACCTATATTTTATATTTTTATATTTGATATTTATAAATTTGTTTCTTTAGTTAGACAAAATTATCTGCTGGCATGGCACCTAACTAAACGTGGTTTCGCGAGGAGAGGTGTTTTTGGCTCTGTCGAATGCACCCTTGGTCTCTCGGCACAGCCACCCATGTTGGTTTACATAAAAAAAATTTAGCCAAACGTGTCAGTTTCCATAAAAATAATATATACTTAAATCTATACATATAATAAAATCGTAGAGGTAAGAAAGTCTGTACATTGAATGTATTCGGAAAAAAACTAACCAGGGTGGCTTAAAATGAGATACTGAACATGTTAGAACAGTTTTTAAAATTTTTGTTTGTTTGTTTGTTTGTTTGTTTGTCTGTACGCGCATCACGCAAAAACTTTGAACGAGAAACTTTGTATAGTGGCAGTTTATATGCCGGGTTAACATAATACGTAAAAAAAAATAACAAAAATAAAAAAAAATTACAATTATAAACATTATTGCGCGTTTAAAATCACGTAATCCAAAGTACATAATTATATCTTGAGAACTGGCAGCAAATACAATTTGAATAAAATATTCATTCAAAATTTAAAAATAAGTAGATACAACGAAAATGACAGTTTCGACAGCTTCTTTTTTATAACTTGAACACAATAGTCTATACATATCTATTCTTTTTATATATATCATAAAATCGTAAATGCAAAAATGTCTATTTGTACGCGCATCTCGCAAAAACCACTGAACGGAATTTGACGAAACTGTTTTATAGTGACAGTGTATATCCCGGATGAACATAATATTAAAAAATATAATAAAAATCAAGTAATCCAAAGTATAAAAAACTATTTTAAATGTCATGTTGACAACGGAGAACTGTCATCTCGACGTGAGCTGGCCGGTGACAAATTGTTTGGTAAATAAAAATAATAATTGAAAGTCGAAGTTATGTCGCTGTCATTGGTGCAATAAAATTTATATATCTGTTACCGGCGGCTTCGCTCGCGTGAAATTCGTATTTAAAAAAAAAGAAAGTAAGTAACTAAAGGCGGGCCCGAAGGCGGATCTGCGCTCACGTAAACGATATTCTTTCTCGATGAAAGAACTAAGGGCGAGGCGGAAGGCGGAGCTGAGTTCAGGAAGAAGAAAAACATTCTTGAACAAAGTAAGTAACTAAGGGCGAGGCCGAAGGCCGAGCTCTATTCTGGAAGACCATAAACCTTCTCGAAGAAAGTAAGTAACTATGGGCGAGGCCGCAGGCCGAGCTGCGTTCAGGAAGAAGCTAAACCATCTTGAAGAAAGTAAGTAACTAAGGCGAGGCCGAAGGCCGAGCTACGTTCGGATAATTGAAAAACCATCTCGAAGAAAGCAAGTAACTAAGGGCGAGGCCGAAGGCCGAGCTGCGTTCAGGAAGAAGCTAAAGCATCTTGAAGAAAGTAAGCAACTAAGGCGAGGCCACTTTTGTTCTCACATTGGCTCCAAATCACGTTAGGACATCTTCAAGAGCGGCTGGCGCGGCCGAGGCTGGGGCGGAGAGCCTCAAACGCAGCAAATATAGAAATATAATTCAAGATTTCGAATTTGTTGCGTTTGCGGTTGAAACCCTCGGTCCGTGGAGCAGTGAAGCCAAAAGAGGCTTGAGCTGGTTGACGCAACTGGTGTCATGTGCCATCAAGGGCTTATGTACTTCATTCAAAGGGTAAGCCTTGCCATCCAGCGGGGTAATGCCGCAAGTGCTCTAAGAACATTTGAAAATGCCCGTTTTGATAGTTATTTTAATGTTTGTTATGTAGGTTTAATTCTTTAGTTATTAGTAATACTTTTTTATTTTTATGAAATAAATAGATTGAGTAAACGATATTATATTCTATCGAAGAAAGGAAGTCTTTAAGGGCGAGGCCCGAAGGCGGAAGAGGGTTTTTGGTTTACCTGAACGCAGCTCGGCCTTCGGCCTCGCACTTAGTTCCTTCCTTTCTTCCAGAAGGTTTATCGTCTTCCTGAACGCAGCTCGGCCTTCGGCCTCGCCCTTACTTACTTCCTTTATTTGAGAAAGGTTTATCGTTTACCTGAAAGCAGCTCGGCCTTCGGCCTTGCCCTTAGTTAGTTACTTTCTTTAAGAAGTTTTATCGATTACCTGAACGCAGCTCGGCCTTCGGCCTCGCCCTTAGTTACTTACATTCTTCTTTGGAATACGAATTTCACGCGAGCGGAGCCGCGGGCTCAGCTAGTAAATAAATAAATAAATAAATAAACAAACAAACAAACAAACAAATAAATACATTTAATTAGCATTATCTCTAAAAATAAAATACAAGCCCTAGAAAAATATTTTCTTAACCTTTTTTTTGAAGCTTATCTACGAAATAAGGTTCTTCAAGGGGGAATACTGTGGTGGCAGGCAAGCCGTTTGAACTGGTACAGTACAGATAATTGCCACGTGTTGGGGAAAAAATACATACATACCACACGCTACATCCCGACAAACGGGGTAACCAGAGTAATCGGTGTTGTGCTGCAAGTACTCTTGTTTGGCAATGTAATTAGGACAAGATACATAACTATCAAGCAGGAAGTAAGGCACGAAGACCCATCTGCTGCATGACTCGGTGAAAGGACATTACCAATGTATGGGTCAAGAACATTTGGTTAGGTTAGGTCTTGGTATGGGTGTATCTGTCTGTGGCATCGTAGCTCCCAAACGGATGGACAGATTTGGATGCGGTTTCTTTTATTAGAAAGCTGGTTTAATCGGGATGGTTCTTGGCTATGTTTGTAATCAAGTTATTAATTAAAAATATTAATTATCTTAGAAAGTTGACCGATTTGCAGGCGGTTTTTTTTGTTAAAATAGCTTGAAATAAAAGTTTTATTACAAATTTAAAAAAGAATTTCCGTTTACTTCCTTAAAGGAGTCGGGGGACCGCTAAGTAAATAAAATATAAAAACTCAGATCTGCGCGGGAATTTTTGTCAAATATTCTTCACAAAGTTATAGTATCGTCCGTAGTTTTTGCTCCGACTGATGGCGGCCGGCCGGATCGATGGAACAAATTGAATCTGATGCCAAGCGCCGTTTGTCAAGTTGATTGCTGCAGCTTTTTGTCCCGCTGATTAACGGCTCTCAATCAAAACGATGACCGAATGATTAATTAAATATCGTAGGCCTTACCTGCATCTCGTACATCACATTAATAGCTTTGACGATTTTTGTTAATTGTTGGTACAGTTCTAGGCAGCAAGTAATACGTGTCGAGCTTTAGAGACTGTTAGGTACGATTAGTACCTCAATTTTATTGACAACTTGATACTTCAAGTATCCTAATATTAATATATTTTTTATTTTTTATTTTTGACAATTAAATACTACATTGTAGGATGTTTTATATACTAACATAATTATGTATTGTATTGTATTGTTTATTGATTATTCATATGGCAGTTAGACTGCGCTCGAACTTTTCACAATTTGTTCTATCCGGTTCGATTACACCCACGAAGAAGAACCGACAAGAAACTTCGCAGGGTATTTTTTTAAACATATTTTTACAAGTATTTAGTGACATAATAACACCGCCCATAGTCTATCTAAAACACAGCTTGAGAGCAAGATTAACAATTTTGCTGAGAGGTCTGACTACGAAGACTTATTAATTAAGTGAATCAAGTGTAAAGATACAAATGCTACGATATGTTGATACAAATTACGTATCAAAGTTTGACAAAGGCTCTTTACACCTAATTCACTTAATTAATAAGTCCTTGTCTTGTAGTCGGAACTCTCAGCAAAATTGTTAATCTTGCTCTCAAGCTGTGTTTACGATAGACTATGCAATGTTATTATGTGGCCATCGTCAATTTGATACTTAAATATATCAAGTCAATTCAACAACAATTAGTAACAGTTTATTACAAAGATTCTTCAAAGCCTGTCTACGTCTTATTATAATTTGTTTTGACAATACACTACATTGAATGTACCTACAAACTCAATTAAGTTGATACAAATAACGCATCAAAGTTTGACAAAGGCTATTTACACACTTAATTAAAAAGTCCTTGTAGTCTGAACTCTCAGTATAATTGTTAATCTTGCTCTCAATCTGTGTTTTCGATAGACTTTAGGCGATGTTATTATTTATTATGTGGCTAGTCGCTTAAATACTTGTAATAATATGCAAAAAAAAAAAAATACCCTGCGAACCACATAATAACATTGCATAGTCTATCGTAAACACAGCTTCAGAGCAAGATTAACAATTTTGCTGAGAGTTCTGACTATAAGACAAGGACTTATTAATTAAGTGAATTAGGTGTAAAGAGCCTTTGTCAAACTTTGATACGTAAATTTGTATCAACACATCGTAGCATTTGTATCTTTACACTTGATTCACTTAATTAATAAGTCTTCGTAGTCAGACCTCTCAGCAAAATTGTTAATCTTGCTCTCAAGCTGTGTTTTAGATAGACTATGGGCGGCACGAGTCAGTAAGCCTGGATACGAAATACGGCATCGTTTGTATGAGAACCGAGGTAGCCGCCAAAGGGGTGTGAAGTCTGAGGCGGGAGCGGCGCATGGAACGCCGTGATTGGCCGAGCGAGTAGGTAGCCAAGTGACGCCAGTCTTCCATACGTTTGAACGGGATTCATACAATAAGTCGCTCATTGTGTCGATTCGCGATGAAAAGATGAAACGGATTTAACAATATTTAACCCTTCTTTACATAAAGGGAATAATATAACTTTCTCTTAAATGAACAAAGGCAACGCCCCTTTCACAATTTTGCGAATTTGCAGATTTTCGCATAAACACGATAATAGTTCTAAGTTCTGAGATACCTCGGATACTTTATTATAAATCTACATAAAATTTCCAAAACAATGATATGTAAGACCTCGTACATTGGTATTATCTTATTGGAGTATTTGTTATTGGAATTTTCCAAAATTAAAAAAATTATGTTAGAAAGTCGAAAAGTTTTGTAACCAAAAAAAATATAATTATATTATTAACAACTATTTGCTAATTACTTAGCCAACGATATGACAAATTATATTGCAATATGACTTCGCGAAAAATTCGCGAAAATCTACCCTACCATGTCAATTATTTTTAATTCTCCTAAATATCCGCGATCTGATATTCCCGGTAGTGTTGTTAATTAATTCGAAAAAGCATTAATTTAATTCACTTGCGAATCTTACGCCATTAACATGCTAACGTTAAATGCTAAATGCGAATGCGAAAAATATCGCTCGACAGTTCATGATGGAATGAAAACACACAATGAATGTCTTATACACGGTGTTGCAACCCCAACCGTAAAACCCGAAAGGGGGTGATTCTTTACGTGAAATAACCACAACTTTTGTTGTACGACTTTTTAATTTGAAGAAAAAAAATTTTTTTTCTCCATACATTTTGAGAATATGCATTTAAAATATTTACGGAAAAAACATTTTTTTTTGTTAAAAAAAATGTTTTCGCCACATAAGTTGTTTAGTTTCACATATAGAATAACCCCCTTATGTCAGTTAGAAATATTACGGGGGCAACTGCAACACCGTGTATATGAAGTGCGAATTCACTCAAGCGTGTGAATAAACCAAAACAAAAGTTCATGTGATAGATGGATAGATCTCACCGAGGCCTGAAGTTTGAGTACCAACACGATGGGTCTAGCACCAGTGGTTCTCGAGTTATGACCAAAACAAAAGTTCATGTGACAGATGGATAGATCTCACCGAGACCTGAAGTTTGAGTACCAACACGATGGGTCTAGCACCAGTGGTTCTCGAGTTATGACCAAAACAAAAGTTAATGTGACAGATGGATAGATCTCATCGAGACGTTCAGATTGAGTACCAACACGATGGGTCTAAGTTCAGTGGTTCTCGAGATATGACCAAAACAAATTATCACGTGACAGATGGGTAGATCTCACCGAGACGTTCAGTTTGAGTACCAACACGATGGGTCTAGCACCAGTGGTTCTCGAGTTATGACCAAAACAAAAGTTCATGTGACATATGGATAGATCTCACCGAGACCTGAAGTTTGAGTACCAACACGATGGGTCTAGCACCAGTGGTTCTCGAGTTATGACCAAAACAAAAGTTAATGTGACAGATGGATAGATCTCATCGAGACGTTCAGATTGAGTACCAACACGATGGGTCTAAGTCCATTGGTTCTCGAGATATGACCAAAACAAATTATCACGTGATAGATGGGTAGATCTCATCGAGACGTTCAGTTTGAGTACCAACACGATGGGTCTAAGTTCAGTGGTTCTCGAGATATGACCAAAACAAATTATCACGTGACAGATGGGTAGATCTCACCGAGACGTTCAGTTTGAGTACCAACACGATGGGTCTAAGTCCAGTGGTTCTGTAGATATGACCAAAACTAATGATCACGTGACAGATGATAATTCCGACCCCTCACTCGCATGATCGCATCGCATTTCGCATTTAGATGCTAGCTAGCTAGCTAGCAGCGGAGCGCAGGCGCTATATAGCATTTAGCATTTAGCAGTACCACAGATAAATAGCACATACCGTGTGGGGCCGGTACTTTAAAAGAATAGCCCCACTGCATCTCTCCCCGTGTATGTCGTAAAAGGCGACTAAGGGATATGACTCCCTTCTTATATTACTAGGTGGTAGGGTTTAACCCGCCCGGGTTGGTACCACCGCACTGAATGAAAGGTTGGTCGAAACGGCTATGTAAATAGTTTGTGTTTTCCGTCCAGTTCAGTGTAGCCGGCACGACCGAAGGGAAGCACTGACGTGGCACCAAGTTCACCCGGTGTTATGGGCTGACATCACGGATGTTGTAGGTGATGGTAGCCAACCGTGTCAGTTTCCATAAAAAAAAAAAAAAACATACTTCATTGCTTTGTGCGTTCCAAAACAAACGAACCAACAAAGTTTTACGAACGCAACAGCAATGCTAACTAAAATTAAATGTGATTATTGCTTAGCATTTAGCATTAATTTTTATTCATCAGGGCGCTTAGCAGTGCTAAATGCTAACGGGGTATTCATTATGCATTAATTTTGTTAATGCTAAGCATAACAAGACTAATTCCCGGTAGACGCATGACCTAAAGTAATTAATTCCTTTAGAGTCGCTCAAAAGTAAAAACCGGTAGGTACTGGTTGAATGAAAAAAGCGCGATAAACGAATATTGAACGAGGAAACCTGCTGAGGTTGACTAGAAGAAATGTCCTTTGGCAATAAGGCAGAATGCATGAAATATCTGTATACATTTAACATACATATTTATCAATAAACAAAAAAAATTACAAGAGCTAACTGCATCAACACGATAGTCGACCTATGGTGGGTAAGCAGAAAAGAGCTCTCCATACATATTTACGCCGATGTTTGTTACTGAAATTCAAGCGAAAAATGCTATCAAATTGAATGAAAGTACTTACTCGTGAAAGGTGACTCCATCTGTGTTCAAGTTTGAATTTTTCGACGACTTTTTGCACCAAAGCACTGCACAATGAGACATTTTGTGACAGACGCGCACGTTCGCTCCGCCTGAGCGGCGGACGGAGACTAAGATCGGTCGCCGGCGCTAGACTGACGCGCTGGCGCGTGTGCGCCAACGCGCGGCTACCCCTGTCCTCCTATGTATAGCGCCTCCAGGCTTACTGACTCGTGATGGGCGGTGTTATTATGTCACTAAATACTTGTAAAAATATGTTTAAAAAAATACCCTGCGAAGTTTCTTGTCGGTTCTTCTTCGTGGGTGTAATCGAACCGGATAGAACAAATAGTGACAAGTTCGAGCGCAGTCTAACTGCCATATATATATATGAATGATCAATAAACAATACAATAGGTCGACACTCATTATTTGCTGGCGGGAACTGTACATTCATAGAGAAATAATATACGGAGCTTTATACGTCTATGTGTACATTGTATTCGTACGAGTATTTGGTACGTGTGATTTTAAATGTCGTTTTATTTTAACGTATTCAGCCGTTGGAAATCGAGATAGCAAATTTGCTTAAATTTTTGCCAACAAATAAATGTTTCAGCATATTTTTTCATCCAGTTGGTAATTTGGTTCATCGTCATCATCGGCCCGTATCGCTCTACTGCTGGAATTTTTGAAGTGAAAACTTCTTTAGCGGCGCTTGGCACTTTTTCAGATGGGTAAAAAATGTTAAACTCGCGTCAGATCTGTAGCCTCATCGAAAAAGCGACAGATTTATTTAATTATTTAAAATTTTCTGTTCGTCTCTCAGTGACAGTAAAGCCGAAAGCGAATTAAGGGAATCCGATATTCGTTTGGTCGTTTATGTGATTTCGTGGCTCAATGGTAAGAGTGTAGGATTTGTATTTTTTGACCATGGGTTCGAATCCCTCAAACTTTTTTTTGTTTTTTTTTCTTTTGTTTTCTTTTTTAAGCAATGTTACGGTGTTTAAATTTTTTTAGGGTGTTTAGTTTTTTTTATAACCACCTAAGAATTATTTTCGGAAATACAAAAAGTGTTCACTTCTGCCGGAACTCCCGGAGTGCAACTGGGGCTTTTTTTTATGTAATCCGATATGGGTGGCTGATTCGAAGGGGCCAAAGCACATGCTCCGACCAGCCAATATCCCTCCGAGAAGGTAGGTGCCATACCGGAGACTTCCCTGGATTGCTGGCTATACTGGACTAGAACACAATCGAGGCTGCTATGCGGCAATCTAACATCCAGTACGGTGGTATCAATCCAGTCGGCTACAATTTGAGCCTACCACCTAGTACCTAAGGGGCAAGGGAAGGTACCTACAGTTTTACACCGGTTCCGAACGGTGAAGCAGGAGGTGTAGGTATGCAAGTAATTTTTTTCTGAAAAAACTCATTGGTGCACGCCGACCGGATTCGAACCTCGGACCTCTCGCATGAGAAACCGATGCCCAAACCACTCGGCCACCCGCCGCTTCTCATATCCCTCTCCAAAGGCACGCCACCACACGCGGTCTTACTTCCGCTCTTCTCATCCACGCCCGCCCGGCTGCCTTTTTAGGGTTCCGTATTCGTCGTACGGGACCCTATTACTAAGCCTACGCCGTCTGTCTGTCTGTCTGTCTGTCCGTCTATCTGTCTGAGGGCTGTATCTCTTGAACCGTAATAGGTAGCCCGTTGAAATTTTCAAAGAATATGTGTTATTATGGCCGATATAACCAACGCAACAAATAATAAAAATAAAAAATCTGTCAAGTGCGAGTTTTACTCGCGCGCGGAGGTTTCCGTATCTATCCGCTATCAATAATATCCGCCTATCCGCTCAGGTGGCATGGTCTTCGAATTTGAATTATCTGATATTTGTTTATTTTATGACAGGTCTCCATGTTTGCCCACTGACAGCTGTTACCATAGTAATGTCACTTTATTTTTTAAAAGTGATCTGTCAAACATCAAACTTCTGAAAATTCTTTTTTTGGAACGACCAAAGATTAAGAAGCGGCTATCTTTTAGAGAAGCCTCAATGAGGTCGATCGCACTTTACAGTGGCAAAATGACAGCACCTAACAATGCAATGTATAAAAGCCTGTGGCGCCATCTATTATTCAATAGTGTGACTAATACGATATGCGATTTTTCGGTCGTTTGTTTTATTATGTATTAAGCCCCCTTAATTTTTAACATTTTCTTATTTTTCTTATTTGTTGTTATATCCGCCATAGTAACACACATTCTGTGAAAATTTCAACGGGCTACCTATTACGGTTCAAGAGATACAGCCCTCGGACAGACGGACGGACGGACGGACAGACGGCGGAGGCTTAGTAATAGGCTTCCGTACGGGATATGATACGTCATTGTACGGGATACGGAAACCTAAAAAAAGGACTAAGTATGTAAAATTCACTAAACGATAAACGGGATTTCAAGTGGAAAGCCTAAATACAATTTCCTGCATTCCGTTTGCGGCACATAAACGTTTCGTTCAGAGGATTCCGGCGGCAGTGGTATGGCGCCCAACATGGCGCCTGACGATGTGGTCTCCACCTTTTGACAGATAAACACGGCAGCGCAGCTTGGCCTCAGGCAATCAATTCAAAACGATAGAACAGGTATCGATTCGCGAGAAAGGTTAAAAACAAATTATGACCCCGTGACAGACAGACAGACGAACGGACGCGCGAGTACCACACCTTAAGGCGCAAACAAGAGTCAAAAGGTCAACTTTAAACGAAAATGTTGAGCGATCGGTAAAGATAAAAAATGTTTAAAAAATATATGTTATGTATTGGGCTTTTAACAAACATAGCTAAAAAAATATATTTAACTACTTTGGAAAGGTGTTAAATAAATCTCCAAAAACTAACGAATAGTACGAAAATTGTACTGTGAAGTTAAATTGTCTTGAGAAGCATAAATTGTTTCAATACAAGACCCTCATAGAAATAAATATAGATAATATTTTTCCTTACAATCGTAGCTAAAAAAATGTTTTTTTCATCTTTCCAACACGTGAAATTTAATGTATAGTGTGATTTTCGCGCAAACGTTCATCGTCGTCGGCGCGACGTATCAGCCACCGCACGAGTAGAATGAATCTCGCACCTATTTACATCTGGATACGGTTCATGTTTCAATCATCAGTGCTCGGGTAGCACGGTTTGAGTCTTGTTTCCGCCTCATGACATGGCACCTAGTCCACCAAGGTGTTTGATCCAAGATTGCATCCCTATACGCTGGACTTACCGCGGATGCGTACCAATCGGTACTGCAGATCTTTCCTCTACAGAGCTGGTAGACTCTGGAATGCCCTCCCTGATCCCATATTTCCCCCTTCTTCCTTCAAGAGAGACGTGAATAGGCACGCCTCTCTTGAAATGACATTCGCAACCCCCGCGTACTAACGAATGTTTATTGGCGTCGTTAGTCACCTTATGGGTGGCTCGGAGCCACAGGTCGCGTATACTAAAAAAAAAAAAAAACAAAATGGCCCACGTCATGCGAAAAATAGATTAACCAAATTGCAGTGTTTAAACTAAAGTCGCAGATATATTTCACGTTTTATTGGAGTGTGAACTGAATAATAATTTATTTAAGAAACGCTTTGATCATAGAATTAAAGACGGATAGATTAATTAAATTTTTTGCGATCCACAGTCATGGACGAAATATACTGGACTTATCATTAACGTCGTCAACAAAGCGAACCGGGGTCGCCGCGAAAGGGGTAAGAAGACGGCGAGGGAGCGGGGAACGTTGCGTATGCGATGTTTTTCCATCTCTGTCGATCACGCAGTCGCACAGTATTTCTTTCCTCGTCTACGAATTCACCTACACACACTTAAAGAGGAGAAAGAGATAAGGCGATCGAGTGCCTTCGTGAGTGAGCGAGATGCAGTTCAGGCAGTCAGTGAGCCTGACGCCCGTGCGTGGTTACTCCCGCTCGCTTATGTTTATGTATGATCGGTCCAGTATATTTCGTCCATGCACAGTGCATTAGGTGAACCCCTGATGGAAAAAATGCAAAATACTGGTTAAATTTTTCCGAGCATATCTAAGCCTTCAGAGGTTAGAGATGTTTTGAAGAAATTTTCAAAAGGTACTATTTGGGCTGGCGAGGTCGCTAGGCTTCAAAAGTCCTATCAAAAAGAGTGATAAAAAAAATACGTAATGTGCTATGCAGACAATTATATACTTTTGAATTCTTTGGTTGGATCTAGAAATGCATCCTGGCTTTATATAACCTGGTGCGAAGGTGGCAAAGGCGTCTCGAATCTTCGTTAGGCGGAACACACACGACCGTGTCCGTTTGCGGATGCCGCCCGGCCGCCCGCCGCGGGCCGGTGGTGTGCCGTGGAATTAATTTCCTGCACGAATGTTTAACTGACTATTCTTTGAAGCCTGTCTACCTACATCTTGTATAAAAATTTTTTTTTACAATTACACTACATTATAGTATGTTTAATATACATAATTAAGCATTACGTATCAAATTTTGACAAAGCCTATTTACACCTGATACACTAATTAAAAGTCTTTGTAGTCTTAACTGTCAGTAAAATTTTGAATCTTGCTCTCAATCAGTGTTTTCGATAGACTGTAGGCGATGTTGTTATGTGGCTAGTCACTTAAATACTTGTAAAATACCCTGCGAAGTTTCTTGCCGATTCTTCTTCGAGGGTGTAATCGAACCGGATAGGACGAATTGTGACAAGTTCGAGCACAGTTTTAATGCCATATGAATGATCTATAAACAATACGGACGCATACTGTTTAATTTTCTATTCATTTGTGTTTAGGGGTAGGTACCTATGTTTATCTTCTTGGTACTACCGCACTGAATGAAAGTTCGGTTCAAACGGCCATGTAAATAGTTCTTGTTTTCCGTCTAGTTTAGCGTAACCGGTACGACCGAAGGGAAGCACTGACATCACGGATGTAGCCAACCGTGTCAGTTTCCATAAAAAAATAACATATTTTGTGTCAAGCGCTGTGTGACTGAACGACAAAAACGAACGGAACGGAAACATCTGCGGAACGGGAAGTGGTTAGTGTGCGCTTGCCCCACAGCAAATTGAATAAGAGCTCATTGAGCTAGGAGTCGGTAGTGGAGCGTGCTTGCTTGCATGGCAGGAGACAAATATCCCCTCACCCGTACACGTTGAGAGTAAATAATTTTGGTTACGTGTTCAGGTATTTCTGACGATGTCGACATGACCGAAGGGAAGCACTGACATGGCACCTAGTAGGTGTTGTGGGCTGACATCACGGATGTAGTTGGTGATGTAGCCAACCGTGTCAGGATCCATAAAAAACATATGAATATTTGTGTTAAGCGCTGTGTGATTCAGCGACAAAAACGAACGGAACGGAATCATCTGCGGAACGGGAAGTGGTTAGTGTTCGCTTGCCCCACAGCAAACTGAATAAGAGCTCATTGAACTAAGAATCGGTAGTGGAGCGTGCTTGCTTGCATGGCAAGGTACAAATATCCCCGTACACGTTGAGAGTAAATAATTTTGTTACGTGTGCAGGTATTTCTGTCGATGGCGACATGACCAAAGTGAAGCACTGACATGGCACATAAATCCAACAGGAGAAAACTGTAATAGGCTGTCACGTCTGTAGCTGATGTTGTGATTTTTTTTTTGGACACTGACACGGTTGCCTTCATCATCTACAACATCCGTGATGTCAGCCCATAACATCGGGTGAATTAGGTGCCATGTCAGTGCTTCCCTTCGTTCGTGCCGGCTACACTGAACTGGACGGAAAACACAAACTATTTACATAGCCGTTTCAACCGATGTTTCATTCGATGTGATGGACGACGGATATGATATCGTCAATCATGTCTTATTACATATTGGTTATTTTTTTTTATCTAATCCGTTATGAGTAGCTGAGTCAGAGGGGCCAAAGCATGTTCTCCGATCTGGGAGTAACACCTCCGAGAACGTAGGTGCCATATCGATGACTTCCCTTTGGATTGCTGGACTATAGAGGAGAACACAGCCGAGGTACAGTATTTTTTACAGTCTTAAAGTTCTCACGGAAAACGGAATGGTACGGAACCCTCTTCACTTCACGCGAGTTCGACTCGCACTTGAGCACCTTTTTTATTGTGTATATTAATTTCATTTTATTTCAACTCCAAAATCACAGATCATTAGATTTCTTTGTCTCAAGTACACGGATTACATAGTTAGAAAATGTATTCCGTAATTCAAAATGGCGAACTGTAGATTTGGTAAACTTGAAAAATAAAATAGTGCTTGGAATAAAAACCTATAAATTCCCTTAGCGCTACAAACCTATACAAACAAATGAAAGTTTTGCCAAACGCGAAATCGAATCTGCAACCTTCTGTGTACAGATTCTGGACCGATTCGTTCACGATTTCCTATTCCATTTTATTCAGTCCCGCGGACTCTGTATTCCGCAGGCAGTGTCTTGAAGGCGATCAGGCGACTAAAATGATGTGACATGACATTGCCCATAACATTTATATCTGGAAAAGGCATTGTCATACGCATTACATACATTTTGCGACGCTCCCAACATTTGGTGTGCATGCAGTACATTTGGAGTATACAGAAGATATGTGAGTAAATAAGTGTGGTAATATTTTTTAAGGCGATTTATTTAACGAGTTAGTCTGAGGATACAGAGGGGCAACGCGGCCGCCATCCTGGGAACCATCCCGGGGACGACGCCCCTTGAGGAAATATAATTTATAAGTAAGTTAGTTTTTAGTGGTTTTTAGTTATAGTTTTTTAATTAGTTATATTTGTCTTTAAATTTTATAATTTATAAATCTATACATATAATAAAATCGTAGAGGTAAGAAAGTCTGTACATTGAATGTATTCGGAAAAAAACTAACCAGGGTGGCTTAAAATGAGATACTGAACATGTTAGAACAGTTTTTAAAATTTTTGTTTGTTTGTTTGTTTGTCTGTACGCGCATCACGCAAAAACCACTGAACGGAATTAGACGAAACTTTGTATAGTGGCAGTTTATATGCCGGGTTAACATAATACGTAAAAAAAAATAACAAAAAATAAAAAAAAATTAACAATTATAAGCATTATTGCGCGTTTAAAATCACGTAGTCCAAAGTACATAATTATATCTTGAGAACTGGCAGCAAATACAATTTGAATAAAATATTCATTCGAAATTTAAAAATAAGTAGATACAACGAAAATGACAGTTCTTCTTTTTTATAACTTGAACACAATAGTCAATACATATCTATTCTTTCTATACATATCATAAAATCGTAAATGCAAAAATGTCTATTTGTACGCGCATCTCGCAAAAACCACTGGACGGAATTTGACGAAACTTTTTATAGTGACAGTGTATATCCCGGATGAACATAATAATTAAAAAATATAATAAAAATCACGTAATCCAAAGTAAAGGTAAAAAACAATTTTAAATGTGATGTAGACAACGGAGAACTGTCATCTCGACGTGAGCTGGCCGGTGACAAATTGTTTGATAAATAAAAATAATAATTGGAAGTCGAAGTTATGTCGCTGTCATTGCTGCAATAAAATTTATATATCTGTTGCCCGCAACTTCGCTCGCGTGAAATTCGTATTAAAAAAAAAGAAAGTAAGTAACTAAAGGCGGGCCCGAAGGCGGATCTGCGCTCACGTAAACGATATTCTTTCTCGATCTAAGGGCGAGGCGGAAGGCGGAGCTGAGTTCAGGAAGAAGAAAAACATTCTTGAAGAAAGTAAGTAACTAAGGGCGAGGCCGAAGGCCGAGCTCTATTCTGGAAGACCATAAACCTTCTCGAAGAAAGTAAGTAACTATGGGCGAGGCCGCAGGCCGAGCTGCGTTCAGGAAGAAGCTAAACCATCTTGAAGAAAGTAAGTAACTAAGGTGAGGCCGAAGGCCGAGCTACGTTCGGATAATTGAAAAACCATCTCGAAGAAAGCAAGTAACTAAGGGCGAGGCCGAAGACCGATCTGCGTTCAGGAAGAAGCTTAACCATCTGAAGAAAGTAAGCAACTAAGGCGAGGCCGAAGGCCGAACTACGTTCTGACAAATGATAAACTATCTCGAAGAAAGCAAGTAACTAAGGGCGAGGCCGAAGGCCGAGCTGCGTTCAGGAAGAAGCTAAACCCTCTCGAATAAAGTTAATTAATATTAAGATTAAGTTAATTTAATTTAAATTTTATTATAAAGTCCACGCTTCTAACGGCAAATATACCGTGCATCCTAGAACCTCGCGGTTATTCCCGGCTGGATGGCAAGAGACCCGATGCTATCACCTTAGTGCCATGGACTAAGGGTAGTTCTTTTATGTGGGACGCCACTTTTGTTCTCACATTGGCTCCAAGTCACGTTAGGACATCTTCAAGAGCGGCTGGCGCGGCCGAGGCTGGGGCGGAGAGCCTCAAACGCAGCAAATATAGAAATATAATTAAAGATTTCGAATTTGTTGCGTTTGCGGTTGAAACCCTCGGTCCGTGGAGCAGTGAAGCCAAAAGAGGCTTGAGCTGGTTGACGCAACTGGTGTCCCGCCATCAAGGGCTTATGTACTTCATTCAAAGGGTAAGCCTTGCCATCCAGCGGGGTAATGCCGCAAGTGCTCTAAGAACATTTTAAAATGCCCGTTTTGATAGTTATTTTAATGTTTGTTAGGTAGGTTTAATTCTGTAGTTATTAATATTACTTTTTTATTTTTATGAAATAAATAGATTGAGTAAACGATATTATATTCTATCGAAGAAAGGAAGTCTTTAAGGGCGAGGCCCGAAGGCGGAAGAGGGTTTTTGGTTTACCTGAACGCAGCTCGGCCTTCGGCCTCGCCCTTAGTTACTTACATTCTTCTTTGGAATACGAATTTCACGCGAGCGGAGCCGCGGGCTCAGCTAGTTGTGAATAATATTATAACATGAAAATTAATCATTTATTAACTTTATTTTCACCGAGTCTTGCAGCCAGATGTCTTCGTACTTTACTTGTTGCTTGATAGTTATCTTGTCCGAATACTTTGCTAAACCTGGTGGTCGGTCGCACTACCGAGCCGATGAGGCCGACAAATATTATTAGATAGATACATAGATAGAAAATAATGTATTGCTTCAAGAAAATTTAACAGAAATAAGCACATTCGAACATTTACATGCGGTTCAAACGCGGGCTTATCCCTTATAGAGATTTCTTTCAGTCAACCTTTGGATGTTTGAGAGTCGATTAATATAGTGAAATGTAAGTAGGTTTTTTTTTTATGGAAACTGACACGATTGGCTATATCACCTACAACGTCCGTGATGTCAGCCCATAACACCGGGTGAACTAGGTGCCATGTCAGTGCTTCCCCCATTTGATCGTGCCGGCTACACTGAACTGGTCGGAAAACACAAACTATTTACATAGCCGTTTAGACCGACGTTTCATTCAGTGCGGTGGTACCAACCCGGGCGGGTTAATCCCTACCCCTAGGTAATAACAAAATAGTTGAGTTGCGTGATAATTGAAGAATAATAAGAATACTTATGAATAATACAAGTAAGTAATGTAATACGGCAGTGACAGAGACGACGCTATTCAACAGATCGTCTCTTCCTAAAGCTTGATGTTCATTACTTATTGTCGAGTACTGTACATGCTAGTTAAATAAAAGCTATACTTTTGTGTGAATAGATGATCATCGAACAACATCGATGTCATTTTGTTTTTTTTTTATGTAATCCGGTATGGGTGGCTGAGTCGGAGGGGCCAAAGCACATGCTCTAACCAGCCAATATCACCTCCGAGAAGGTAGGTGCCATACCGGAGACTTCCCTGGATTGCTGGCTATACTGGACTACAGCGGCGACTCCTCTCAGTTGGCGAGGTTGGCGCCGCCAAACCAAATAAAATGAATGACACCATTAAAGAAGTATCAGGCTAAAATAAATGTGAAAAAATTTCGGAGTTATATTATTTATGTCATATAATCCACGATTAATAAGATAAAACGTCAATCCCGTACCCGTTACATAATTTGAAATTTCGCGCGCGTCAAACGCGGGCGACGACGAATGACGACACATCAAGGCATTCATTGGCCGGTTGGCTACATTTTGAAGCGCCATCATATTCCATACAAGGCGGAAGCGACCGATGTCCCCCCCGTCCCGCGCGGACCCGCTGATCAGCCTTTCGAGTTGGCGCAGCGGGGAGTGCATTTAGTGACGCGGTAGCGAGTAGAGCGAGCTAGCGAGCGAGCTAGGTGTGTGTTGCGTGTGCGGGTGTGTTCGCGCTGCGTCCACACGACGAGTATTCTTGTGCTGTGCGACGTGCGATGCGATGCGACTAGCGAGCTAGGCTAGGTGTGTTGTGTGCGCGTGTGTGTGCGCATTGGCTCGCGAGTTGATAGCTGCATATATTCCGTTATGTAGGTATGGACTTTGTATGGATGAATCCTGTGCAGTGTTGTTAAATTTAAAGTGATTTATTGGTAATTATAATGGCAAACTCCTACCGAGCTATCTACGGAGCACTCAAGGACAAGAGAGACTCAGTAATTTGGCACTCTTACATCTGTGGAAAAGGAGTTGCTAACAAAATTGAGGAAGAAAGAAGATTTTCACGATCGAGTCATCGAAAATTTCTTGTCTGTGGAACGAAGAGTGGACTTCATGTACAAATAAAATGTAACAATTCAAGCTTGTATGCCTGTCTCGTCGTCGTCGTGACACAACCAGTAGGTACCTATCTACAGACAAATAAATTGTAAGTGAGCAAAATAAATCATTTAAACTAAATATTATAAACTATCTATATCGTAATCGTCTTTCAGTTTTTGAACTCATTGTGGTAGAAATAAATTACCGCGTAGGTAACTAAGTTATGAAATTATGAAAAAAAAAAATCCTTAGCCAGAGCCAACCCAATATTCAGGACCAGGAGTCGCCGCTGCTGGACTAGAGGAGAACACAACCGAGGTTGCTTGCGGCCATCTTACATCCAGTACGGTGGTGTACCAATACCAACCCAGTCGGCTACAATTTGAGCCTACCACCTAGTAAGGGGCAAGGGAAGGGACCTACAGTTTTACACCGGTTCCGAACGGTGAAGCAGCGGGTGTAGGTATGCACGTAAATTTTTTCGTCAGAAAAAACTCATTGGTACACGCCGACCGGATTCGAACCTCGGACCTCCCGCATGAGAAGCCGATGCCCAAACCACCCGCCGCTATTATTATATTTTTGTGTTTTCGTCGTTGTGCACTTTTTACACCTTCTCGTCAAGTTGGATCCCCTTCTACGTGTGTATTTCTTTCCAAGATGATGTCGTAATCATAGTTTAATCAGAAATTCCGGGCAAGGTTTATTTGCCGCTTCGTTCACTATGCGCATTGAAATAATAAGGAAAATTAAATATCTACACACGGTGTCACATTACTGGGCGGTTTTGTCAGCCTGGGTAGCTCAGTGGTGCGGTCGGTCGACTGTCGGTCGGATCATAAGCACGCCTGGGCGCGGTCAGTGGATGGATGGGTGACCGCTAGACCGTTGGAGGCTGACCGTGGTTCGGATTCCACGTATAACTGTAGGTCCCATCCCTTCTTACCTTACTACCTTGGTGGTAGGGTTTAACCCGCCCGGGTTTAGTGCGGGTACCACCGCACGAAATGAAAGGTCGGTTGAAACGGGGCAATCATGATAGTTGAGTGCTGGCTTGTGGAGGGGGTGCTGGACAACGAGATAGCTGATTCTGGAACTTACGACTGCCATCGATGTGACAGGAACAAGGAGGTGACGGGGTGCTCGAGGGGAGGGGGGGTATTAATATGTACCAAACGTGAATTTTCCGCGCGTCGCCGCGCTCTGCCGATAATGCCGTTTGAGTGTGTGTGGGTGACAATAGGCTCTCGCGCTTTGCGCACTCGTCGAGATCTTCAAGTTGTATCTGTATACTTACCACCAGCACCGCCTTCCCTATTCGATGAGTATTTGTCTCAATTCACACTGACACTGAATGCTATTCGTAACGAATGTCCCGATGATTATATTTTATTAGCTGGTGATTTCAACCTTCGTGAGATCGAATGGGTGTCGGTGCCGAAACGTACATTTCTCTCACCAACCAGTTGCTCGTCGGGGCCAAAAAGTAATTTAATTGACAGCATATCATTTGCAGGGCTCAAGCAATACAATAACGTGCTGAACGATAACGGTCGGCTATTGGACTTAGTGTTCAGTGATTGTGAGGTTGAGGTGAGGCGGGCGAGTTATCCACTGGTCCCTGAGGACATTCCACACCATCCTGCCTTAGAGTTTGATCTTGTAGACATACACACTGTTCCTCTGCGTGAACCGCGGCGCAAGATTTACGCTTTCCGGAAAGCAGATTACGCAAGTATTTATGAGGGGTTATCTAGGTTGGATTGGGGAAATGTTCTTTGTATTGGCTCTGTGAATGAGGCGGTCGAGAGTTTTTATAAAACCATTAATGATCTAATCGAAGCTCATGTCCCAAGTTATGTTCGCAGCTGCGGAAAACAGTACCCGCAATGGTACTCGGCATCTTTGATTAAAATAATAAAAGAAAAGATAAAATATCATAAAAGATGGAAAGTTTATAAAAATATGACGGATTACGACACTTTTAAGATGCTTCGTTTAAGGCAAAAAAGGGTTCAGAACAAGTGCTGGCTCGCATATATAGGCCGATGCGAAAGCGGAATTAAGAATAATCCAAAAGCCTTCTGGAATTACTGCAGGACACAGCGCGGAGGGAATACAATACCACAGCAGGTCACTTATGGAGACAGTAATGCTGACGACGGCCCCTCCATATGCGCTGCCTTCCTGCAGTACTTCCAGACCGTTTACAGAACTGATCCCGAAACTGCTACCTCGCTTGAGTCAGCTCTCACATCCACCTCGTCTGACAGTCCGGCGTCCTCGTGTTGTTTGAGTCCTCACCTCTCCATCTGCTCGATCGACTTCAGTTGCTCACTCGTATTAAGATATTTGAAGGCTCTAGACCGAAATAAAGGATCTGGCAGTGATAACTTACCTCCCGATTTTGTAGTAAAATGTGCTGAATATCTCGCACAACCTTTGTCAATATTGTTCGAAAGATCACTATGCGAGGGAATCTTCCCCGACAAATGGAAGGAGGCCTTCATAGTCCCAGTTCACAAAAGCGGGCCGAAACATGCCGTCGAGAACTACAGACCGGTATCAATACTGTCGGTACTCAGTAAATTGTTCGAAAAAATTGTGTACGATCAAGTCTACTCACTTATATCAAATAGCATAACGACGTCACAACATGGCTTTATGCGCGACCGGTCTGTTGTCTCAAACCTCGCGGTGTTTATGAACTACGTGGCTGGAACTATGGACCAGAGAGTCCAGGTGGACGCCGTGTACACCGATTATTCCAAATGTTTCGATCGGATAAGACATGATATCCTCATACGGAAGCTTGGAGAGCTCGGTGTGCACGGCGACCTCTTGAGATGGTTTGAGTCCTACGTCAGAAATCGCACGCAGGCTGTCCGGATAGGCTCGTACACGTCTGATTTTGTAAAAATCCCATCCGGAGTTCCTCAGGGCTCGCACTTGGGACCACTTCTGTTTAACAGTTATATTTACGACATTATTCTCTGTTTCAAGTACGTAATATTTTTACTATACGCAGACGATATGAAGATATGTCTGGGCATAAAAGACGAGAACGACAGTCTGAATTTTCAAGAAGACTTGAATAGATTGTCAAACTATTGTAAAATTAATTATTTAGATGTAAATGTAAAAAAGTGCCACCTTATTACCTTCACCAGGAATAAAAATGTTCTACAATTCATTTATAAGTTGAACGATATCCCGATACAGCGTGTGACTAGTGTTAGAGACTTGGGGGTGCTCCTGGACTCAAAATTATTATTTGATAATCATCACGAGCATATCATAAACAAGGCACTGAAGATGCTAGGCTTCATTACTAGAATTACAAAACCATTTAAAAATATTGAAACATTAAAGTATCTTTATTTCGCGTATGTACGCAGTATTTTAGAGTTTGCCTCCCAGATTTGGTCCTCCTCATACGTAACCTATATCTCACGTATAGAAAGAATACAAAACAAATTTTTAAAACATTTAAACTATAGATTAAAACTAACCGTTGCAGACTACGCCGAAGCTAGGTCGTATCACAGGCTGCTGTCTTTGGAGAATAGACGAAGCATAACTGATGTCATGTTTCTTCATAACATTATAAACAACAACATACACTGTCCAGAATTGCTGTACGCTCTCAACTTCAGAGTAGCCCCAGCCCGCACCAGAAATTCTAGCCTCTTTGCACCAAATAGGTGCAACACGAATTATGCTAAAAATTCAGTCATAAATAGGTGTATGTCCTTATATAACCATTCATTCTCAGATATTGATTTATTCAATTCAAGTAAATATTCATGCAGGAGGCGTCTTCATGACATGTATGGACTCCCAGCTCAATAGAGCGGAAATTGACCCATTCAATTCAATGAAATTAATAGTCTGTCAGTCCGTCCGTCTGAGAGTGTTAGCTATTATAATTAGGAGTGTGAGTGTGTGTGTGTGTTCTCGTCCGTCCGTCCGTTTTTGAGTAGGATTAGTAGATAGGTAGATTTTTAGATTTTAGCGTGTGTTTGTCCGTCCGTCAGTCTGCTAGGGCAACGTGGTCACATTCGCACAATATGGCGTATGTGTACTACGGCGAAGTGTTAATGAAAATTTAAATTGTAAATTAATTTTTAATACATACATCGTTGTTAGGCTAAGACTTAAAATGTAGCTTAATTTGTTTTTTAAATCTATGTAAACTGTTGACAGGTTAAGACTTAGTATGTAATTAATTATTTTTGTTATTTTAAGTATGTATACTGTTAGGTATCGCTGTATTAAAGAACCTAAAGGGGGAACACCGAATGGCCATGTATCTTAGCGCATGTAATAGCAGTAGTTGTAAATGTAAATGCTGTAGTGTTTTCTAATAAAGTAAATAAATAAATAAATAAATAAATAAATAAACGGCAATTTAAATAGTTCGTGTTTTCAGTCCAGTTCAGTACAGCCGGCACGACCGAAGGGAAGCACTGACATGGCACCTAGTTCACCAAGGTGTTATGGGCTGACTCACGGATGTAGTAGGTAGTATGTACATGTAGCCAACCGTGTCAGTTTCCATAAAAAAAGCCGAGAGGGGGTGATTCAACACCTGAAACTGAAAACTTTTGTCCTGAGATACCTATTTATATTGAGAGTTTTTTCTCACTTTCTTCATACAACAGTGCCGAAAAAATTTAAATTTTGACATACAGTCATACATAGTTAACAATAGTTCAGTTTAACACACCTACATATTAAGTTTTCGGTGAAATGAAAAAAAAAGTACCACTTAACCTTTTTTTTTGCTGTCGCTCACTATAATTTTGTATTGTAATTTTAACTCCTGCTACTCGTGTGAATTTTTCAAAAAGCATTTTTCAGTTGAAAACATTCTCTCTCGCGTGCCCTCTCTCTCTGCATTAAGTCGACCGGTGTAAAGTGATTTGCAGCCTCGAATATAGTGAAAACGCGAAAAATGCGAAGGCCTTCGGTCAGATAAATAAAATTTCTGTCAGAAGGTAAAACATGGGAGAATTTTAAAACTATGTCGCACGCTCCGTGCACTCAACTCAGAGAGAGAGAGAGAGTGGAGTGATAGGGTGAGGGAGGGAAAGAGAGATGAAGAAAAAAACCGGCCAAGTGCGAGGCGAACTCGCGCACCGAGGGTTTCGTATCGCCATGTCATGGGCAGCGCCACTCACGCCATCTATGGCGTGTTTATGAAATGCTTCATATTTGTTTAAAATTAATGATTAGTTAAAATGCTTCATACTCTGTTCGGTAGATGGCGCGCGCGCATACACTTTTTAGTTTCTTCTATGGAAACCTCCGTGAATTTTTTACTTTTTTCTTATTTTTATTATTTGTTGTTATATCGGCCTAAATAACACATATTCTGTGAAAATTTCAACGGGCTACCTATTACGGTTCAAGCATAGACGTGTAAAGGAATTATTTCTCTATGGGTTCAAGAGATATAGCCCTCGGACAGACGGACGGACAGACAGACAGACAGACAGACAGACAGCGTAAGCTTAGTAATAGTGTCCCGTACCTGATACGGAACCCTAAAAAAATACGAACCCACTCTGAACATTACATTCGCCCCCTAACTCCTACTTCCGTCTTCCGTCGTCTTCCTTGCTCCGCGGATTGTAATTATGGATCAAGAATTAAGGCAGTTAAGGAGCGCTAGATGGTTAATTTGTCTCTTCTCGGCCAAACTAATAAGAGGCGCCAAGTGTGGGGTCTGCAGATAAGGGCGCGGACGGCCCAAGCCGATAAGTTTTGGGCTTGGCAGTTTTTATGAGCTCCTAAACGGGCCTCTAACTGGGGTCCTTGGGAGGGCTCGGTGGCTTATTTGATATTCACTCACTCTCGTCGGGTGTAGCGGCTGAGTTGAGATATGTACGTACATAGGCGCCGACTACGTGGGTGCTCGGGGGCTCGAGCACCCACGAGCGGTGAGTAGTGGGTGCGGAGCACCCACGACGATAGATATAAAAACTGATCAGTAATAGGATTTGAGCTACGATAAAAGTGCCTTATTTACTTACAAGCCTTTGAGCGGCCACATTTACACATTCGCACTAGTGGCGCGGCGAATAGCGTACGTTATAGTACTCCTATATTATTCTATACCATGCAATAGAATATAGGAGCACTACATGTGTAGGTACATCGTGCGAATGTGTAAATGCGGCAAATGCAAAACATTGTGCGAACGTTTTGCGAATCCATGCTGCCAGGTGCCGGGAGAATTAATGAAAAATTGGAGAAGCATATGTCCAGCAGTGGACGGCAAAACTTGGATGATTATTGTTCAATAAAAAAAAATTGCATGAGCACCCACGAGGATTTCTAAAAGTCGGCGCCCCTGTGTACGTACAATACATACGAGTTGTATATCTATTGGAATAAGGAAATGTATTACGTACCAGAGTGTGTCGTGGTCGTCCCTTTCCCGCGTCTCGCGTAAGAACCGTCTCTTAAATTTTACAACGGGACTTATTTGTCAATTTGTCTGTCTGTCCGAGGGCTGTATCTTTTGTACCGTAATAGGTGGCCGATTAAAATATATAGGTATACATATATAATATATTTAGAACATATGCATAATATATTATGTGTTATTCTTAATTATAGCGGATATCTTTACAATAAAAAAAAAGTAAAAACATTAAAAACCCCCAGTACAAAAAACGTGTTTTTTTTTCAATGTGTTTCTTGTTTGTTTTTGCTCAAAGAATAAATATCGACCAAATAAAAACCAATAACCGAAAATACTTTGGTTACATATTATACTATACGTAAATATCTATGGTTCATGGCTTGTCTATGGTTCATTAAATTTAACTCTGTACATTCTGTAGGTCTTTTATTCACAGAACCGGGAAAATGTGGAACGCACTCCCTGCCCATATATTTCCTCCCAAGTACGGCCTGGGGGTTTTCAATAGGGGCGTGAAAAGGCTCCTGTCAGGCCGGCATGGCATTCGCAATCCCCGTGCATCACAGAATATCCATGGGTATCGCTAGACACCTACTCGTAGGTGAAACGATGGCACATGTCGCGCTATCAATAAAATTTTTTTTATAAAATGCTCAATGTTAGCGATTTATCTGCACTGCAGTTTCTGTAATCTCGCTCTACTAGATATCTTGCACAGGAAGTGAGCTATTTTGTAGTGGTCCATAGCAATGCTACGCCGTTCTACCAATAGACTTATGTCGTTCGATATCCTTACAGCGCATCAGTAGGCCATCCAGAGAGGGAAAGCCGCCTAGCGTACTCGGAACAGTGCCCATACATCGTCTCCCTTGGAAGAAGATTTTTAAGAATATTTTATATTTTAAGTCTTTACTTTTCATTGTACCTACATATGTATACTTTGATTTTTTACTTTAATTTCAATATTGTTTTTAGGTATAATTGTAAATATTTTGCAAATATTTTTTTTTTCTTGAATAAATAAGGTTTGGAATAATATTTTAATTAATTAGGAATAATATTTTCCTTGAATAAATAATAAAGGTTGACTGGAAAAAATCACTTAAAGTGATAAGCCCGCCTTTGCACGCTACTGTTCTCTTGTTTCTGTGTGAATTATTGTTAGCTTCCATTCTTCTTCTGTATGTTATCTTCTGTCTTGTGTATCTCTGTGTTTTTGTGTGCAATAAAGGATTTCTATTCTATTTCTATTCTAAATAATCAGCTTCAAATCGTCAAACAGTAACACCGATATACGAACAAGCACTAAATGGTGCTAAACCCTCAAATCTATGTACACTTCCCGGCAGCAAATAGTGCGTGTCGAGCTTTTGAAAGAGACAAACCGGTTGTTGAACTCATCCCTGTCGCGCGGATGTGCGAGTTCGTGCGACAGGGACGGAGCTCTGCAACCGGATTGTCTCTTTCTAAAGCTCGACACGCATTATTTGCTGCCGGGCACTGTACGTATGGAGCATGGAGTAGCATGTGCGCTTTTAACTGCATCGTAGAATGATCAGTAGTTCGGTCACGTGCCGAGTATTATTGTAACATAAAATTTCGCGAGTTTTGCACCAACGTTCTGTGGCTGCGACCAATGATAAAGGAGTGCACACACACTCCTGAAGTTATAAAAAATCGGCCAAGTGCGAGTCAAACTCGCGCACCGAGGGTTCCGTACCGCCATGTCATGGTTAGTGCCACTATGGCGTGTTATGAAATGCTTTATATTAGTTAAATGTCATGATTAGTTAAAATGATTCAAACTCTATTCGGTAGATAGCGCGCGCGCATTCACTTTTTGGTTTCTTCTATGGGAACCCCCGTGAATTTTTTAGTTTTCTTATTTTTATTATTTGTTGTTATATCGGCCATAATAACACATATTTTGTGAAAATTTCAACGGGCCAAGAACGGTTCAAGAGATACAGCCCTCGGACAGACGGACGGACGAACGGACAGACAGACAGACAGACAGACGGCGTAGGCTTAGTAATAGGGTCCCGTACCGGATATGGAACCCTAAAAACGTGTATATAACTATATATAACTAGCATGTACTTGCACGTATTATTACCGCACTTATTATTATTTTATATTCAATTCTCACGTTCAACTCTTTTGCAATACCTACTTACATTTGCACTATATTAATCGAATCTTAAACATCCAAAGGTTGGCTGTAAGAGTGTGGTTCGGATTCCAAGTAAAACTGTAGATTTCTTCCCTTCTTACCTTAATTGGTGGTAGGGTTCATTCAACCCGCCCGTGTTGATACCACCACAATGAATGAAAGGTCGATTGAAACGGCTGTGTAAATAGTTCGTGTTTTCCGTTCAGTTCAGTGTAGCCGGCACGCCCGAAGGGAAGCACTGACATGGTACTTAGTTCACCAAGGTGTTATGGGCTGACATCACGGATGTAGTAGGTGATGTAGACAACCGTGTCAGTTTCTATAAAAAAATCTCTGTACTGGATAGTGCGCACCTGATGCAAATGTTCTAATGCACTTGTTAGTGTTGAATGTTTCTTCGAGCAATAAAACATTTTCTGTTCTATTCTATTCACAATCATCTTGTGGTATGTATGCGCAAAAATTCACAGATTTCGTGCCTTACACGACTATCGAGCACATTGAAAATGAATCTACGGAATTCGAAAAAATAATGTAGCTGAACGACACGAGAAAGTCGGGATAAGGAAAAGCTTAGTTGGGTTCTGATGATGGAGCCGGAAGGAAGCCATAGGAACTCCTAAACTACACATGATAAGCCCATCGTGTTTGGGCTCGTTGGATTTGTCTTTGCAAGTAAGTAGTCATATGTTATTTCCAGGGTCCTGATGATGGAGCCGGAAGGAAGCCACAGGAACTCCTAAACTACAAAATAATGATAAATCCACCATATTTGGGCTCCAAGTTGGGCTCGTTGGATATAGGAATATAGGATAGGTTAGAAGATGCGTCGCTACGCGACGCATCTTCTAACCTAACCTATATTCTTATCTTCTATATCCTTATATTTGATATTTATTAATTTGTTACTTTAGTTAGACATAATGTCAAGCTTATCTCTTTTTCTGTCCTAATTTTAGTTTACATTTTTTAAGCTGCTTGTGTTTTTGAAAAATAATAAAAAATATATAAATATAATATTTGTTTTTATTTTTTTATTCATTTTCAATGCGACGCATCTTCTAACCTAACCTATATTCCTATATTCCCATATCCAACGAACCCAAATATTATGGTGGATTTATCATGTGTAGTTTAGGAGTTCCTATGGCTTCCTTCCGGTTTCATCATCAGGACCCTGGAAATAACATATGACTAGAGTACTTGCGAAGAGAAATCCAACGAGCCCAAACACGGTCGAGTTATCATGTGTGGTTTAGGAGTTCCTATGGCTTCATTCCGGCTCCATCATCAGGACCCTGGACATCATATATGACAAGAGTACTTGCGAAGATAAATCCAACGAGCCCAAACACGATGGGCTTATCATGTGTAGTTTAGAAGTTCCTATGGCTTCCTTCCGGCTCCATCATCAGACCCCCAACTAACCTTTCCTTATCCCGACTTTCTTGTGTCACTCAGTGACAATATTTTATCGAATTCCGTAGATTCATTTGCAATGTGCTCGATAGTCGTGTGAGGCACGAAATCTGTGAATTTCTTTTTTCAGAAAGGTTGAGCTACAGGGCAAACCCTTAACCCGATCGTCTTTGTTTTAGTATCAAATTGTAGCTGACTATACTTTCCAGAGGAGTTTTTTCTCAAATTTTTGATATCATTCTTCGAGCGCCCAAATAAAAAATTCGGATTTTTTTTTTCACTATTTCGGCCTTAACTTTTTTCGTTTTTTACTTTCTCGAATAATTATTTTTGCACCTTACAGCTCTCATGAATACGCGTCTTTTGAGCCTTTTTTTGAATATCATATCTTCAGAACTCTCCGAGATATAAGGGGATCGCACTTTTTCGCGAAATCGGGGCCTATGCTGAAACGAACCAAAAGACATTTTCAATGTCAAAAAGAACCAATTAGCTTTTAACCTTCCCAAATCTCGCAGCCCATCCACCCTCTCTCGAGTCCATCACGATCCACATTTCGAGCCGCTCGCTGCCCGCTAATGTATATCCGGGTCAGTTTTCCCCGTTTTTTTTTCCGGAAACCCTCCAACAATAGCGCTATTATTCCTTAATTCCTGTGGCCTCTTATTCCCTTCGCCTCTCGCCTTTCACCTTCGCCTCTTAATGATTTTAGTGAAACAATGACTCTAGGCTTACGAGCGCCCGAACTTTTCAATGGGGCTGTTTATGCTATTAAACTTTGGGTTTTTTTTATGCAATTAAAAATGGCCACGGCCAAGCCAGAACTCTCCGTTTAAATGTAGAGGGTTTTATGTCATGATTTTTGTGTTATATACTAAGACTACGTTATATTACACACTAAGCTAGACTGAAGTGGACGGAAATACGAACTATTTACTTAGCAGTTACAACCGACTTTTCATTCAGTGCGGTGGTACCAACCCGGGCCGGTTAAACCTTACCGCCTCGTAAGGTAAGAGGGGAAGGGACCTGTTTATTGCGAATATGTTGTGTGTGTGTTTGTGCCTTTGTGAATTGTGAATGTGTGTGTTTGTGGCTTTGAGAATTGTGATTATGTGTGTGTATGGCTGGCTATGTGAATTGTGAATATATCCTCATAGAGGTAACGGTCCATGCAGCTTTGTGATTTGTGTATATGTATGTGAGGGTGTGTGTGCGTGTGGCTATGTGAATTGTGAATAAGTATGTGTGTGTGGCAGATGGCTTACTTAAGAGATTTACATTGAGTATCTCTCTAAGGTCAGCCAAACTTGAAAAGTCTAGCCGATTCAATAGAGCGCAGGTCTATTTAACCGACTGCAAAAATTTAACCGAGGCAGCAGTGTCTTTTTTTTATGTAATGCGGTAATTTTTTTATGGTGGCTAAATCGGAGGGGTCAAAGCACATGCTTTTGACCAGTCAATATCACCTTGGAGAAGGCAAGTAACATACAGGAGACTTATCTGGATTGCTGGTTATACTGGACTAGAGAGTACAACCGAGGCTGCTATGCGGCCATCTACATCCAGTACGGTGGTATCAACCCAGTCGGCTACAATTTTGAGACTACCACCTAGTAGGTTGGTCCGGGTCGCCTCTCACTCTCAAAATTAAATATGGTTGAGGGAGGCGATGGCTGGCCCTGGCGTGATGCTCGTGAACGGGTGCTGTTTGTGGAGATAGTACGAGAGCGCACCGTAAAAAACCAACGTCATCGAGTACCAAGATGGGACTAGTTTGTGGTGGTCTAGAATAGGATAGGCATCTAAAATATACAAGGTTGCCTGAGCAAATCCTGGCACGTTTTGTGTAAAAGGTAATTAAACATGTCATTTTTTTGGTGCAATTTACGTCATCGAGTACCAACTGGAGACCTGGCACATTCGATAAAGGTCATCAAGAAGAGCACAAAAATACTAGGTTGCCTCGTCCTACCTTGGGAGTTTTTGGAGTCGGGCAAATTTAAGAGTGGTGAAAAATTGTCAAATGTACGTCATCGAGTACCAAGATGACAGTCACACCATTCGATAGTTCTGATAACCTAATTCATAAAAAACCTTGGTTGCCTGCCCTCACCTTGGAGCATTTCCTAGTCGGCCAAGTTGAATATCGGATAGCCGCCTTGTTACTAAGTTCTAAAATCGTTCATGTGTAATCATAGGACCGTTTAAAGATATATTTATCATAAAACTGTGAACACTTTATTAATCCAGCTATACCAGTGGTAGTCAAACCGCGGCCCGCGGGCCGCATGCGGTCCGCGGGCGGTATTTGTACGCATTGTCACAAACAGCGCAGATAATAATATATATTTTAGCTTTTACTCAGTATGAAAATATTATCTGCGCTGTGAGTGTGTGTGCGCACTTGACGACAAAAACGGATACGGAAATATGCAGAGCAAGTGAGCGGGTGGCGGGACTGGCGGGAGAAGAGTTTCGGCAAATTTTCCAACTGTTGCTGCCCTGCGATTCGACATATCTAATATCTATCAAGATATGGTGTCATATTTGAAGGAATATTTGAAAAAAGAATTAACGATGTGAGAAGTATTAATAATTGCTTTATTTCTACAAAGAAAGCCCGTAAAATTTTGAAAATGATGACATGAAATTATTCAGCCAGTTGATGAACGAAATCATCGAACTAAAACACGGCACACAACCTAAAGCTCACTTCATCGAACATCGTGAAAAGCAGGAGGACATAAAATTTTTGAGAAAGCCTAGCACCCTTAAATGTTTTCAAGACTCCACACTATTGTAACAAAGTTTCTTTCGACGTACCTCTGAGAAGTTTCATTTTCAAAAATGAACATCTTAAAAATTGCAGCCGGAAGACGCAATGAGGATTGCATGTAGTCCCAAAGACGCCAACATAGAAGAAATAATAAGTAACGTAGTACACCTTTACTTTAAATTACTTTAGAGAACACAGTACACCTCAATTTCACAAGACACATTTCGAAGACATCTCGAAGACACATTTTTTGTTTAATATACAGTACGTCGCAGTAAATCGGGATTTAAAAAGAGACAATCCGGTTGTTGACCATCTCTCTGTCGTTCTAACTCGCACGTCTCTTTTTTTTTTTTTTTTTTTTTTTTTTTTTTTTATTGTTTCCGAACTAGCTGGCTGTGTCCGAGGTCGAAGCCTCAGGCGCAGCCAATATCACCCCCGAGGAGGTGCCAGTCCGGCTTGGAGGTGGACTAATGTCGCTGGGGAAAGGCTATTTACCCGCGATTTGAAGATCCGTGGATTGTAGGAGTGGGGAAAGATATTCCCCGGAAGCCCGTTCCACACCTTTGCAGTGCGGCACAAGAACGATTTAGAGAATCGTGCCGTTCGAAGTACTCGTCTGTCCACTACAAAGGGGTGTTCCGCGAGAGTATGGCGGGTTTGGCGAAGGCGAACAGGAGGAGGAGGGATAAGGGAAGCAATTTCGTCAGAGCAGCGGCCATAGTAGTACCGATAAAACAGGCTCAATGACCCAACGATACGTCTGTGTTTTAGAGGTTGAAGGTCCTTTGTGAGTACAGAGTCGCCAATGAGGCGAATGGCTCGTCGTTGGATAGAATCCAAGGCTGAAAGAAGGTACTCAGGGGAACCCTCCCAAAGATGACTGCAATATTCCATCACCGGTCTTACTTGTGCTTTATAGAGTGTAAGCAATTGGACCGGTGTGAAAAATCGCCGACATCGGTAGAGTATCCCTAATTTTCGAGATGCTAGTTTCGCCTTGGATTCTATGAACGATCGAAATCCAACGTCCCTGGACACCTCTATACCCAGGACGCCCAGACTACCATCATTGGGGACTTGGCTGCCCTGGAAAGTTGCTTGGAGTGGAAACGGATCAGCCTTAGTAGAGAAGGCACAGGCTTGCGTCTTAGCTACGTTGAAGTTGACCAAGTTCTCCTTCCCCCATGAGGATACTTTATCGAGAACCAGGTCAACCCGAGCAACAGTTTCGCGTCTCGCGTTTGCTGCTGACGCCTCTCTACCCTTCCAGTCTTTGATGAACCCTTCGTGCACCGTGCTGTCGTCCGCGTAGCAATGTATTTCGCCGAGCGAAAGCATGTCGTTAATAAATAATAGAAACAGCGTAGGCGACAGCACTGATCCTTGTGGAACACCAGCATTGATTGAGTAATCGGCCGAGCATGCACCATCAAGGGTGACAAAGATCGACCGATTGCTCAAAAAGCTGGAGATCCAAGTGCACAGTTTTGTAGGGACACCGTAGGCCGGAAGCTTGCTTAGGAGTCCCCGGTGCCAGACGCGATCGAATGCTTTGGATATATCCAAAGCGACCGCCAGCGATTCCCCAAAACCATCGAGTCTTTCAGCCCACAAGTGCGTGACGTACGCTAGAAGATCTCCAGTCGACCTTTGCTTGCGGAAGCCGTATTGCTTATCGTCGAGGAGTTTATAGTCTTCTAGGTACGTCAGGAGCGCTGAGTTGACAATACGCTCCATAACCTTACTCAAGAGTGAGGTTATCGCAATAGGGCGATAGTTCGATGGGTTCGCTGGGTCCCCCTTCTTGGGGACCGGCTGGACCGAAGCTCTTTTCCAGCAAGAAGGCATTGAACCGGAGGAATAGGAGCGTTTGAATAGGCGAGTAAGGACTGGCGCCAATTCCAGAGCACAATTTTTCAAGACAACCGCCGGGACGCCGTCAGGCCCGCTACTCTTCGAAATATCCAACTCACGTAGCGTTTTATAGACGACTCTGGGATGGAACCTAATATTATCCATCATACGCCCGCAATGGGGCAATGAAGGGGGGTTGGCGCCCAGGTCGTCCATGTTTGAGTTGGATGCGAAAAGGCGTGCAAAGATATTCGCCTTTTCCTTCGCGAGTATAGCGAGCGAGCCATCCGGACGTTCCAGCGGAGGTGTAGCAGGACGGCAGAAATTCCGACCGATGGATTTGGCGAGAGACCAGAAGGCGCGGCTACCCGAAGGGCTACGCGCAAGTTTCGCGCCAATTCCACGGTCGTGCCTGAACTTGGCCAAGTTTTGCGTTCGTTTGCAGGACCTAGCAGCGACGTTGAGCTCTCGCCTGTTCTCGACAGACCTATTCTGCAGCCATTTCCTGTAAGCCTGGTTCTTTGCGTCAATAGCCAGCCTGCATTGACGATCAAACCAAGGCTTATGGCGGCCGCCGATGGGAACGGCGGAGGTAGGGATGAAGAAATTCATACCCTGTGCGATCACATCGACGACCGATTGGGCACACAGGGATGGGTCTGGAGAAGAGAAGCAAACGTCGTGCCAAGGGTATGCTCCCAAGAAGGAACGGAAGTCATCCCATTGTGCTGACCGGTAGTGCCAAACTGTTCGCGTACTACATTCACGTGCTTCCGCGAGGTGTACAGTTGGCACAGTTGAGCGTACAAGGCAATGGTCGGAGTTACCGAGGGGAGCTTCAACCCTCACCTTGTAACCATTTGGCTCGCTAGTCAGCACAAGGTCCAGCAAACTAGGTTGATGAGCAGGGTTATCAGGTATCCGAGTGGTTCCGGACACCAACTGCGTCAACCCGTGTGCAATGGCCAAGTTGTAAGTCTCCCTGCCGGCATGGTCAGTGATGGGGGAGCCCAACCAGTCTTGGTGTTTAGCATTGAAATCACCCAGCATCACTAACTCCGCCGTAGGGAACTCGCAAAGCAGTTTGTCTGCCGTACTGCTGAGATGCTCGCAAAATGCCTCTGTTCTTGACGCACTGAGGTTAGGGGATCTGTACGCACCCGCGTAAACTCTCACCACATGGGGAAGATTCACGCGGATCCATAGCACAGGGAAAGCAGGATCCTCAAATCGGGTGAGCCGGGTATAGGAGACACCAGATCCAACGTACAAGCAGACACCACCCTTCGCCATGAAACGTTCCTGAAGATTGTAACCAGGAACGTCCAGGTAGGATGTGTCCGCAGGACGCCCGATCTGGGTCTCCGTAAGAAAGAGGAGGTGAGGCCTCGCCGTCTGCAGATGGCAGAGACGGCAGTCTCTGTACCCCTATACGCTTTTCGAGACAATAGTTTCGCCTTCAACTCTATGAACGATCAAAATCCAACGTCTCTGCACATTCCCCACCCAGGACGTCCAGACTACCGTCGTTGGGGACTCGGTTGGGGACATCCTGGAAAGTAGCTTGAAGATGAGATGGATCAGCCTTAGTAGAGAAGGCGCAAGCTTTCGTTTTGGCTACCTTGACGTTGACCAAGTTCTCCTTTCCCAAGAGGATACTTTTTCGAAAACAAGGTCAACCTGAGCAACAGTTTCGCGCCTCGCATTTGCTGCTGAGGCCCCTCTACCCTACCAGTCGTTGGTGAACCCTTGTTGATAAATAAAAGAAACAGCATTGGCGACAGCACGGACCCTTGTGAAACACAAGCATTGATTGATTAATCGACCAGACAGGCACCATCTAGGGCGACAAAGATCAACCGACCACTCAAACACTGGAAATCCAAGTGCACAGTTTTGTTGGGACACCGTAGGCTGGAAGCTTGCTTAGTATTTCCCAGTGCCCGGCGGCGCGATAATGCTTTGGAAATATCCAGAGAGGCCGCCAGCGATTCCCTGAAACCATCGAGCCTTTCAGCCTACAAATGTGTGACGTACGCTAGAAGATCTCCAGTCGACCTTTACTTGAGTAAGCCGTACTGCTTGTCGTCGAGGAGTTTAAAGTCTTCTAGGTACGTCGGGAGCGCTGAGTTGACCATACGCTCCATAACATTAGTGAAGAGTAAGGTGATCGAAATAGGGCGATATTTTGATGGGTTCGCTGGGTCCGAAACCGACCGGACCGAAGCTCTCTTCCAGCAAGAAGGCATTGAACCGGAGGAATAGGGGCATTTGAATATGCTGGTGAGGAATGGCGCCAATTCCAGTGCACAACTTCTCAAGACGATCGCTGTAACGTCAGGCTAGCTCCTAGCTCCTCTTCGAAATATTCAACCCGCGTGCGTTTTATAGACGACTCTGGGGTGGAACGTAATATTTGCCATCATACGGCCGCAATGGGGTAATAACGGGGGTTGGCACCCAGGTCATCCATGTTGGAGTTGGATGCGAAAAGGCATGCAAAGACATTTACCTTTTCCTTCGCGAGTATAGCGAGAATTACGTAGTCGACACCGGTTATTTACTTTTTTTAAAGTATTTAATTAATTAGTAGTAATTTTACAGAGTTCTTTTCAGGTCGGCGATAGCTTACAGACTAACTAAAATATATCGGAGTCTTCAGTGAAGAGAACAATGCAGGCGGCCGGCCGAGGTGCTGTCCTCAGAAGTCGTCTGCATCGTCAGCGGGAATCGCCTGCTGCTGGGCACATAACTCGAGCAAACCATCCGACCGAAGGCTCCAGCGGAGGTAGCAAGACGGCATAAATTCCGATCAAAGGACGAGAAACCAGAAGGCGCGGCTACCCGAAGAGGTAGGTGCGAGTTTCGCGCCAATTCCACGGCCGCGCCTGAACTTTGCCAAGTTTTGCGTTCCTTTGTAGAACCTAGCAGCGACGTTGAGCTCTCGTCTATTCTCGACTTTTTAAAATGGAAACGGACACGTTTGGTTACATCACCTGCAACATCTGTGATGTCAGCCCATAACACCGGGTGAAGTAGGTGTCGTGTCAGTGCTGCCCTCCATTTCATGTCGGCTACACTGAACTGGACGTGAAACACGAACTATTTACATAGCCATTTGGACCGACCTATCGTTCAGTGCGTGGGTACCAACCCGGCCCGGATAAACCCTACCACCTAGTAAGGCAAGAAGGGAAGGGACCTACAGCTTAACTAAGAATCCGAACCTTGGTCAGCATCCAGTGGTCGAGCGGAATGCCAGCCTGGAATGGCGATCGAACCAAGGCTTAAGGCGTCCGCCGATGGGAACGATGGATGGAAAAATTCATACCCTGTGCGATCACATCGACGACCGATTGGGCACACAGGGATAGGTCTGAAAAAGAGAAGCAAACGTCGCGCCAAGGGTATGCACCCAGGAAGCAACGGAAGTCATCCCATTGTGCTAACCGGTAGTGCCAAACTGTCCGCGTACTACATTCACGTGCTTCTGCGAAGTGTACAGTTGGCACAGTTGAGCGTATAAGGCATTGGTCGGAGTTACCGAGGGGAGCCTCAATCCTCACCCTGTAGCCATTTGGCTCAATAGTCAGGACAAGGTCCAATAAACTAGGTCGATGGGCAGGGTTATCCGATATCCTAGTAGTTCCGGACACCAACTGCGTCAATCCGTATGCAATGGCTAAGTTACCAGCTAGTTACGTTACGTTACGTTACGTTAGTTAGAAAGTGACATCAGGAGTTTTTCGCCTGCGACCTGTGGTACCGAACCGGGCGACATGGACACACAGAACCTGTCTACAACATATTGAAGGTGAAAATAGATCCCGTTTAGGCGCAGGATGATTGCCTGTCGCCTGACATTTCTCAGCTGTGCGAGGTCTAGGATGGTGGCAAAACCTACAGACATCGTCGCAATGAATGTCGGACTTGCTGAGCTCTACTTGAGTGTGAACCGCCACTGGCATAGTAGATTGCTAGATTCGTAATTTGGTGAACTCCATTCAGCTCCAGAGAACACTACCAAGGCTTAACACAGCGACCCTTCGGCCAAAGGACTCATCAACAAGATGACGGTCAGGCAACACAAATTCTTGTGCATCACCACAGGTGCGCCCTGGTCCACAGAAACGCCAACCTATACAGAGACCGCACCGTACACCGTACGTACAGGGATAGCACCGCTGGAGGAGTATCTCCAGACGCTATCCGCTGGCTTCTTCAAGGGGCGTACTGACACGATAGCCCGCTGATCGCTAGCGCTTGCGACTACCGACTGTGGGATCCATCAACACGGCGCTCTCTGTCGATACTAACATATCCGTTTAACTTCGCAGGTCCGGAACCACCTCGCCGTCCTACCGTCGACGACCAGGGTACGACCCAGCGAAGTTTCTTGCCAGTTCTTCTTCGCTGTGGTAATCGAACTGGCGGAACTCCTTCTAGTACCATCGCCCCGGCGGGCGCCGGGGTCGATGTCGAGCAAGCAGGCGGTTTGACTGACATTCGCTTCTCATTGGCAGTTCTCTTCACCACTCGCAGCTGCAGCGGCTTCGATGCCGCTCTCCCTTAGCCAGTAGTCAGTCACTGCGGCCGCCCTAACTTATGGCGGACAAAGTGACCGCTCCTACCCATGGCACCTACTCACCAACCAGCCGACCACGGCGACTGTGTTATTTTATATAGGGCGGACAAAGTGACGGCAGGCCTCACGGGGTTACCGGGGAAAAAATACCGGTTACGGTGTGAGAGTTGTACGACTAATACCTTGTTTTCCTTCGCAGATTCCAAATTCCAGCGACCCTTTAATTGTTTTATATTATTCTTTAAATATTTCTTCAAGTATAACCATATTTTGATAAATACTATCGGCAATAGATACGTCGAATCGCAGAGCAGCAACATTTGGAAAATTTACCGAAACTCTTCTCCCGCCAGTCCCGCCACCCGCTCACTTGCTCTGAATATTCACGCATCACCATTCCATAAAAAAAAAATAAAAAAAAAAACAGTTTTTGTGGTCAAGCGCGCACACACACTCACAGCGCAGATAATATTTTCATACTGAGTAAAAGCTAAAATATATATTATTATCTGCGCTGTTTGTGACAATGCGTACAAATACCGCCCACGGACCGCATGCGGCCCGCGGGCCGCGGTTTGACTACCACTGGTATAGCTGGATTAATAAAGTGTTCACAGTTTTATGATAAATATATCTTTAAACGGTCCTATGACTACACATGAACGATTTTAGAACTTAGTAACAAGGCGGCTATCCGATATTCAACTTGGCCGACTAGGAAATGCTCCAAGGTGAGGGCAGGCAACAAAGGTTTTTTATGAATTAGGTTATCAGAACTATCGAATGGTGTGACTGTCATCTTGGTACTCGATGACGTAAATTTGACCATTTTTCACCACTCTTAAATTTGCCCGACTCCAAAAACTGCCAAGGTAGGACGAGGCAACCTAGTATTTTTGTGCTCTTCTTGATGACCTTTATCGAATGTGCCAGGTCTCCAGTTGGTACTCGATGACGTAAATTGCACCAAAAAAATGACATGTTTAATTACCTTTTACACAAAACGTGCCAGGATTTGCTCAGGCAACCCTGTATATTTTAGATGCCTATCCTATTCTAGACCACCATAAACTAGTCCCATCTTTGTACTCGATGACGTTGGTTTTTTACGGTGCGCTCTCGTACTAAGACTGGTCTGCTCCAATTGGCTCCAACGTGTTATATGAACGGTTTACGCTTATAGGAAAAATGTTTTATTTGTGATACATTTTTAGAAATAGTGATAACTCGTACTATGTAGGCAGTGGCAAACATTATTGTAAATGTAGACTAAGTGCATGTAAAAAAAGTATCCAGCGCAGTTTCTTGCCAGTTCTTCTTCGCTGTGGTAATCGAACTGGCAAAATGCTAAATGTTAAATTTTAAAATATGACGTACATTCGAGTTCAGTGTAATGCCTATGGATGATGAATAAAGAATAAAAGAAAGAGTAAGGGGCAAGAGAAGGGACGTATAGTGCCTCAGTAAGCGTAAAACTGCCGTAATACTTTTTGGTTCTTCACAGTCTAGAATCAACAGCGCAATATAGAGAAGGTCGACAAAGTTTATGCCCGTTTGATCGCGCGGAAGCCGAGGGACATCCATCAAGGCTTTATTAAAAAAAAATCTTCTCAAGATTCATCCTTCTCTTATCCACCGCCCTGAGTTCGCACAGGCCGCGATATCCTGGAATACATAGAGGTAACGGTGTCTAGTGGACGACCAATCATTGTAAAACTGTAGAAAAAATAATAATTTGTGACCTCACCCATTTGGCTACAACTTACTGCAATCCCGTCAGCGATGATGTCAGCCCATAATACGTTGGAAAACTAGGTGCCATATCAGTACTTCCCTTTGGTCTTCCCGGCTACGCTGAATTGCAAAGTCAGTCAGCGTGTATGCGTCCACTGCTGGACATACACCTCTCCAATTTTCCTCCAGTCCTCCCGGACTTCAGCGGTAAGTTATCACTGCTTTCTGCCGACTACTAGATGTCGTCGCACCATGGTCATTCCACACTCCGTTTTTCTGTCCACGGCCGCCAGTGTAGGACACGGTTACTACAACAGTAGTCCGGTTTCTTCGGCTAACGTGCCCAGCCCTGCCACTTGAGCTTAGCCACCCGGTGTCAAATATCGACTACTTTGGTGCGTCGGCGGATTGCCTCGTTACGCACCATATCACGTAGCGATATTCCCAGCATGGTTCGCTTCACTACTCCCTGGGCAACTTTCAACCTTTCAGCGACCGTCAGAGTCCACGTGGGAGGACGAACTGTCCATTTTATACGGCTCTTTAAATTTTGCCGAATGAATCATGCGGTCTGCAGGCGCTCTCCCCACCGTCGCATCACGCGTCCTCCACCAAAGATACCCAAAATCGTCTACTCCACTGGTTCAAGTTATATGCTATCTGGCAAGAACATTTAGAGAGTGTGGACGTCAGACTGTCCAATGCTTATATGAGAAACAGCGTCGCCGAGCTCCGCGGGTAGCGGAGGGGACGGCGCGCGCTCTGATTGGGTGTTATCGGGCGGTATCGCGCTCTGATTGGTTGGTAACGAATGGAATTTGTACGTTTATACAAGCATCGTGTTACGCTGGCGCGGGGAAGGTCCGACGTCCTTACCTATTCAATGTTCTTGCCGTCTGGTATACCTAATTAAAACATGTTCCACAGTCTAGGTTTATTCTTCTCACAATCCCTTTGACCCTCTGACCCCTATATAAAGCGACCTCCTGTCTTCACTGTCTCTATGGCGGCGAAGGCGTGAATGGCTTTCCAACAATGAATAACTTCGGTATTTTCGCAGCTACCCAACAATGGGCCAAGTTCGAGGGGTGAGGGCGCTTAATAGGCGTCTCGCTAAGTGACGAGACGTTTTGATGCCGACGACTCAGAGTTACGTAATACCACCCCCGCTTCGGTTGTTATTGTGCTTTGAAGTTTTTGAGCGTAATACCTACGGAACTACAGTTACTTGATTTAGGCCTCAGACTATATAGGGATGATACATACATACCACACACTGTATCCCGACAATCGGAGTAAGCTGTAGGCCCCTCCCCTGCCCCTTAATAGGTGATAGGCTCAAATTGTACGTATCAATCGTACTGGATGTAAGATGGCCGCATAGCAGCATCGGTTGTGTTCTCATCTAGTCCAGTATAGCCAGCAATCGAGGGAAGTCTCCGGTGTGGCACCTACCTTCTCGGAGGTGATATTGGCTGTTCGGAGCATGCGCTTTGGCCCCTCCAACTCAGCCACCCGTACCGGATTACATTTAAATCAAGCAGGGTAATCGGTGTTGTGCTGCAAGAACTTTGTAAATTCCAGCACAACATGATCGCACGGCTAGCGGGGGGTCACGGGTAGCGTGAACCCCGTGATTACCTCCCGAAAGTAAAAAGTGTATGCGTGCCATCTACCGAAAACAGTATGAAGCAGCGCTGACCATGACATGGCGATACGGAACCAAGTGCGCGAGTTCGACTTGAACTTGACCGGTTTTTAATGTTTTCAGATGATATATTATTATTTTTTCTTTTCCTTCCTCCATTCAAACCTTTCCTCAGCCCCCTTTACCCGATATGAAGAATTTATATGGGAGAATGCTCCTACAAAATTCTCCCCCCCCCCCCCCGCGGTATTCCTGCGGGAGGAGCAAGGAGATTTGAACCAGACCAGTCGGGCGGTGTAGCTCGATCGTTGTTCTGTGGGGAGGAGACACCCCTCATTGGGGGCCCACCCCACCCCCCTCCCCCTCTCTTCCGGAGTTCGTATTGGAACCCAGTCTCCCTTCTTTCCAGCAGGAAGTACAGAAGAACTAGAGCCGATTATTCAAATGAGTAGAAGTTAATGTCCCTTGTGGAACCGCGAGCGAGTGTCATCTTTCTAATGAACAAAGTGGCAACGTAGAAAAAATTACTCGTAGGTATTATCCTTCCGTTTTAATTAACCTACTTAAATGCGTGTTGCCTCTTCAGAGGAAGAACACTTTTGAAGATTATTTTTATGTAATCTGAGTCTAACATGGCTGACTTCGTCATCCGGTCCACCCGCTGATGGTGGTTTCGAAACTTCGAAAATCTGATTAAATTTTTTTAATGTAAATCGACACGGGTGGCTGCGCCAAGATACCAAGAGCCAAAATTACTTCTCCTCGCGAAACCGCGTTCAGTTACGTGCCATGCCAGCAGATTTGCGGACTGTTGCTAGACTACAACTAGGTTAAAGGATTAGGTATTATATATTTTGCAATTTATTTATTTTTATACAAGTCTGTCTTGTCAGCCTCGATAGCACAGTGGTGCAGACAGTCAACTGTCGCTATTGAATGTTAAGCAACGCTGGGTGCGGTCAGTACTTGGATGGGTGACCGCTGACCGTTGGAGGCTGACCGAGGTTCGGATTCCTCGTAAAACTGTAGGTCCCTTCCCTCCTAATCTTACTTGGTGGTAGGGTTTAACCCGCCCGGGTTGATACCACCGCACTGAATGAAACGTCGGTTGAAACGGCTATGTAAATAGTTTGTGTTTTCCGACCAGTTCAGTGTAGCCGGCACGATCAAAGGGCGAAGCACTGACATGGCACCTAGTTCACCCGGTGTTATGGGCTGACATCACGGACGTTGTAGGTGATGTAGCCAACCGGGTCAGTTTCCATAAAAAAAAAAAAACAACACACATTTGGAACAATTCTGGCACAATGCATTCATTATATTCTATCTAACTTTGCTAATTGCTTTCACGAGTCGAGAGCACAGATGGACAGTGGACTAAGTGCACGCAATTGTATATTAGTCGAAAGACGCGTGTGAGCCCAATTAGGCGACGAGCGTCGACTGACGCTGACTGACGAACCAATCGTGTGAAGCGTCGGCGCTGTCGACGTCACATCCCGTCGAACCGACCAATGAAAAGTGTGCTCATGACTCGTGAAAGCAACAGTATGTGGGTGAGTTGCGATGCGAACATGAGTGAGGTCGAATACGTTTTGAATTTCGAGACCTGAAATACACAACTGAGATTCTTATCCTAACCTAATCTAACATAGATATGATAAAACCGGTGGTACCACTGGGACGGGTACCTTATAGGTGGTAGGGTTTAACCAGCCTGGATTGGTATCACCGCACTTGAATGAAAGGTCGGTTGAATTTTTTTTTAATAGTTCGTGTTTTCAGTCCAGTTCAGTGTAGCCGGCACGGTCGAAGGGAAGCACTGATATGGCACCTAGTTCACCAAGGTGTTATGGGATGACATCACGCACGTAGTAAGGCGATGTAGCCAACCGTGTCAGTTTCCATAAAAAAACCATCGTCACGCTAGCGTCACGCGAAATCTAAATTCACTCTACCCCCCTGGTATAAACGGGTCCTTCAAGAGAGGCGTGAATCACCTCTGAATCAAATCAACGAAATCAAACGATAGAAGACCTGTCAGGCCGGCATGGCATTCGCAACCCCCGCGTACGACCGAATGTCTATGGGCGTCGTTAGACACCTTATGGGTGGCTCGGGGCCAAATGTCGCGCTTTCTATAAAAAAAATTATGTGTACACATCAATAAGCGATTACATTATATTAATCTTCCCAAACAATAAATCGAACAGCAGTCTATAAATTGAAAACCTCCAAAGTGCTTAATATCAAAACCGCCCTATTATCCGATCTTCAATTAATTACTTTTAAAGTGAAAACAAACACAAGGCTTCCCCGCAGCGTACGGCCTTCGCGGCCCGGAGACTAATGCTAAGCGTTTACTAAATTACTTTAATAAATAGCGGATTGTTTTTTGCTGAAACAAAGAACGCCCCTCCGTCACTCGACACCGCTTTATATCGCAGGCGGGAAAGAATTCAAAACGATAGAAGACCTATTAGTCCACCAATTAATGAACAAGAAGTGGATGGTCATAGATGTCTCGGCGTTGTTGGTCTCTTGATCTTTGTGTCCGGGGCTTCGAATCTGGCCGACAAAATGCACCAATGAGTTTTTTCGTTCGGAGTAGAAAATTATTTATTCGTCACATGTTTACATTAAGAATAAAAAAAAATTACGCGTATACCTACGCTGCCTGCTTCACCTTTCAGACCCACTGTAAATCTGCAGGTTTCTTCCCTTGCCCCTTACTATGTGGTAGGCTCAAACAGTAGCCGACTGGGTTGGTACCACGAAACTGGATGCAAGATTGCCGCATAGCGGGGAAGTCTCTGGGTATGGCACCTGCTGCCTCGTATCAACGAGCTAGACAGCCTAGCAACAGTCCGCCAATCTGCTGCCATGGCGTCTCTCTGTGCGTGGGTTCGCTAGAAGAGGTGTTTTTGGCTCTGTCCACTGCACCATTGGGCCCTCGGCACAGCCATCCATCTTGGTTTACATAAAAATAAAAAAATAAATATCGGAGGTAATTTAGCTGGTTGGACCATGTGATTTGGCTGGTTGGAGCATGTGATTTGACTGGTTGGAGCATGTGATTTGGCTGGTTGGAGCATGTGATTTGGCTGGTTGGAGCATGTGATTTGGCTGGTTGGAGCATGTGATTTGGCTGGTTGGAGCATGTGATTTGGCTGGTTGGAGCACGTGATTTGGCTGGTTGGAGCTTGTGATTTGGCTGGTTGCAGCATGTGCTCTGGCCCATCTGACGCAACCAATCATACTGGATAAATTTTAAAAGATTACCAAGCACTATAAAATGTTAGCTTGCGAGTTGAGGTATCAACGTGCCTCGATCGTCTCACGTATATATGTATGTATTGTGTGCACTTATGATTACAAGTTTGACATCCAGTGTTGGCACATACGACAACAGCTATTCTATCTTTAGAATTCTTTGGTAGGCCGGACAATGGCGTCTCTTTCTACAGGGATAATTTGCTCTCTTTCTAGGGGCGAATTTTGAGATAAACTGCTCGAATTAGTCCGCTGCTAGGCTCCTACAGCGCCTACAGGCTGGATGGAGTTAAGAGTTTTAGCGATTTTATAAGGGTTTTTACGCAGATCAAGGTGAGTAAGCAAATTATCTGCTCATATTTTTATAAAATTGTTATAAATATTTGCATACCGAATTTGGATTCTTATCATTTAGAAAATATAGATAATTTAGGTAAGATATAATAGAAGATATAGTGATAAGGATTGAAAAAAAACGACTTCTAAAAAATTCAGGAAACAAAGGTACATCAGTAGAAAATGCTGCAGTCGGGCTATCTGTCTATTCGAATCCTTCTACACGCCCGACTACACCATATTCTACTGATGTTTCGTTGTCTCCCTAATTTTTTAGCAGTCGGGTTTTATAAATTTTTAATAAAATTTTTTGTTTAAATAATTTTAGTTCCGAATAGTTAAGTGAGGTATATTTTTGAAATCGCCTTGGCGATAATAACTCATTCGATGGGGTTTGAAGAAAAAATATTTTCAAAGTTTGACAAAATGACGACGAACGGCCGCCATTTTGAATTCATGAAAAAATGTGGTACCCTTACGAATCCAACGACACCTCATATGTTAAATTTCATCAAGCATTTTAGGCTACAGGATGTGACACAGAAATAGACATACATACATAAGTTCGAAAAACATAACCCTCCTTAATGCTTCGCGCAGTCGGGTAAAAAGGAATGAACTTGTTGTAAGAATGGACGATAGGAGGCTAACGAAAGAGATTTATGGAGCGAATTTGAGTGGAAGAGCCGGGAAGGGCTGCAACACTGCTGGTTATGGAACGATAAAAATTATAGAATAGAATAGAATATAAACGCTTTATTGCACACAAAAACACAGAGATACACAAGACAGAAGATACAGAAGATCAATAGAAATATGGGTCTTTCTCCGGATGGGCAGAATAAGCGAGTCCGGATCGAAAAGTCTTATAAAATGGATTCGTAATACTTTTATATTTTTTTATATTGTAGATATGATTAAAATACTGGGGGGGGCCTGTGTCCTTTTTTAAATTAATTAATTAGAAATGCGATAAAAAAAATTAAAACTGCTGAAATTTTGACTTCACTGGCGCGTCCGGACTACACTTTGCGGTAGAAATTTTTTTTTTTCTTATCATCTATAAGGAATTACGCTACTTTGTATATGTTCTCTAAAACCTAGTTAGTTATGCTTTAACTTATATTTTTACTAAGCATGAATACGCTTTAGAAGACGAAATACGAATTATTTTATCTGCGTCCGCTAGTTTCCTTTGATATCGGTGGCGCGCACGAATACGCTCATAGATCCTATACTATTGTAGCTGCGTGAATAGCTGTTAAAGCGGAAAAAAATATCAGTCGCGCCGCTTCCGTGGCGAGGACAACAGGTCTGTGCGTTCCTGTGCGGCCGTGTTATTAAGGTATGTAATCGTTTTCGGTGGCTTGGTAACCTATAAAATTGATTTCGCTGAACCAATTTTCTCGTTATTTATTTGACATATTACTATTATATTTTAATTAGAGATTGTCTTATTAGTACTAGATCTCCAACTTAGAGAGCAATGCTGTATATATAGGTTATATTTGCAAATATTTTAGATTTTCCTTACTTTTTTGATTTCAGTGTCAATGACTTCGGTGTTTTCGGTGGAAATAGGTGCACCGAAGTCAATTTCAAAACCACCGAAAGCAAGAAACATATTTTTAAATTAAATAACATGCCTATTATAACTTATAAACAGGATAACTTATGTATTTGAGGATTAGAAATGAAAAAAGAAATTAAATTCACATAAAGTTAAAAACATTTAAGACTACAAACTCTACGTAGCAAAACCTAACTTACTGTATTCTATTGCGTCATTGAGTTTTCGTCGAATGAACTAAAAAAAAAAAGAACAGTTTTTCTTTTAATCGAAATTACATTATGCCGTTTACACTATATTAACTAAATAACTTTTGAGACTGGTATATATTTCTTATTAAATATGTTTTGCGTTACGATAGATCAGACTTTAGGACGAACTTCAGCTTTCCGAAGGCAGCCCAACCCAGTTGAATGTGTCTCTCTACCTCCTTGAGTAGGCCCTGTCGACCTACCTACCTAGATATTTGTCCGAAATATACGTATTCCTCCACTTGTTTGATCACTTGACCGTCGATCAGAATATCCCCCTCACCCATAACCTCCATCGTCATGACGTTGGTTTTATTCCTAACCTTACTTTTGAGTAAGGTTATGGAGCGTATTGCCAACTCAGCGCTCTGACGTATCTAGAAGACTGTAAACTTCTCGATGACAAGCAATACGGCTTCCGCAAGCAAAGGTCGACTGGAAATCTTCTTGCGTACGTCACGCATTTGTAGGCTGAAAGGCTCGATGGTTTTGGGGAATCGCTGGCGGTCGCCCTGGACATATCCAAAGCATTCGATCGCGTCTGGCACCGGGGACTGTTAAGAAAGCTTACGGTGTCCCTACAAAACTGTGCACTTCGATCTCCAGCTTTTTGAGTGGTCGGTCGATCTTTGTCACCCTAGATGGTGCCTGCTCGGCCGACTACTCAATCAATGCTGGTGTTCCACAAGGATCCGTGCTGTCGCCTACGCTGTTTCTATTATTCATCAACGACATGCTCTCGCTCGGCGAAATACATTGTTATATGGACGACAGCACGGTGCATCAAGGGTTCATCAAGGACTGGAAGGGTAGAGAAGCCTCAGCAACAAACGCGAGACGCGAAACTGTCGCTCGGGTTGACCAGGTTCTCGAAAAGTATCCTCTTGGGGGAAGAACTGGTCAACTTCAACGTAGCCAAGACGCAAGCTTGTGCCTTCTCTACTAAGGCTAACCCGTTTCCTCTCCAAGCCACTTTCCAGGGCAGCCAAGTCCCCAAAGATGGTAGTCTGGGCGTCCTGGGTATGGAAGTGTCCAGGGACGTTGGGTTTCGATCGTTCATAGAGTCCAAGGCGAAACTAGCGTCTCGAAAATTAGGGATCCTTTACCGATGTCGGCGATTTTTCACGCCGGTCCAACTGATTACACTGTATAAAGCACAAGTAAGACCGGTGATGGAATATTGCAGTCGTCTTTGGGAATGGGAGGGTTCCCCTGAGTACCTTCTTTCAGCCTTGGATTCAACTCAGCGACGAGCCATTCGCCTCATTGGTGACTCTGTACTCACAAAGGACCTTCAGCCTTTAAAACACAGACGTATCGTGGGGTCATTGAGCCTGTTTTATCGGTACTACTATGGCCGCTGCTCTGATGAACTTGCTTCTTGTCCCTCCTCCTACTGTTCGCCTTCGCCAAACCCGCCATACTCTCGCGGAACATCCCTTTCTAGTCGACAGAAGAGTTCTTCGAACTGCACGATTCTCTAAATCGTTCTTGTGCCGCACTGCAATGGTGTGGAACGGGCTCCTAGGGAATATCTTTCCCCACTCCTACAATACACGGATCTTCAAATCGCTGGTTAATAGACTTTCCCCAGCGACATTAGTCCACCTCCAAGCCGGACTGGCACCTCCTCGGCAGTGAAATTGGTTGAGCCTGAAGCTTCGAACTCGGGCGGAGCCACCCAGTTCGGAAGTAATAAAAAAAATCCAGGTTCATCCTCAGGCCGACGTTCAGCGAGACCTCTTAAAGGTCGCTGAGCGTCTCTTGAAGCTGAACCCGGGTATGGGCGAGGAGGACAATGTCATCCGCGCAACGGAGATGACTGGGAAACTCCCCATTGACATTTATTCCAATGTTCTCCCACTCAAGCGTCTTGAACACGTCTTCAAGTGCTTTTGTAAGGAGCTTGGGTGAGATCACGGCCCCTTGCCTCACTCCCTTACCAAGAAGCATTTTTTTTTAATAAAAAGCGCGACATGCGACGCCGAGCCACCAATAAGGTGCCTAATGACGCCCATGTAAATTCGGTCGTACGCTGGGCTTTTGAATGCCATGCCGGCCTGACAGGTGCTATTTACGCCTCTCTTGAAGGACCCGAGACGATACTTGGGGGGAAATACGTGGGCAGGGAGAGCGTTCCAGAGTTTACCAGTTCTGTGGAGGAAATACCTGCAGAACCGATTGGTACGCACCCGTATAAGTCCAGCGTATAGGGATGCAATCCCTGTCCAGTGAGCGTTGTGCGGAGGTGGAAAGGGGACGGAAGGATCGCTTTAAACAGCTCCTCCGAGAATTTAGCATGGATTGAATAAGCGATAGAACACACTTAGGTCGTCGACATTCCTACGGAGTTGCAGTGGTTCTAGATCGCGGGACACGTTAGGGTCATCCACTAGTCGCAGGGCTCAACTCTGGATCGAATCCAAAGGCGCAAGCTGGTATTTAACTGAGCCAACCCACAAGTGTAAGCAGTACCCCAAGCAGGACCTAATCCGTGCTATACAAAAGCAGCCTTTGGCCCGGCGTGAAGTACCGTCGCACCTTATTGAGTACGCCCAACTTTTTAGAAACTAGGTTGGCGTTGCCCTAACTAGATTATGGCGCCGAAAGTTTAGGTCGTGCGACAGTTCGACTCCGAGGACCCCGAGGTGATCGCTTAATTTTAGCGACGGGACCTGGAAGGAAGGCGCGGGTGTGAACGCCGTTCTTTTCGCACTGAACGCACAGACTTGTGTCTTGGAAGCGTTAAACTCGACCAAATTAGTACGGCCCCATTCGGAAATAGACCGAAGAGTTTGTTCTTCGCCTCTTCTCATCCACAACGTCCCGTCTGGCTGAAGGGTGACTGGTGTAGGATCCGTGTACCTACTTTTGTCCGCATAACAATGTATGTTGCCGAGTAGCAGAATATCATTGGATGGGGCGGGTATTTTCATGGAGCCTCACGGTCACCGCCGTTTACCGATACAAGTTTTGGAGTATCTCGACGTATCGGTGGTCGATTTATTATTATAGTATTACGTGTGATTATCCTTTTCAGCTTTGCCGTGATAGCGGATTCAAAAGAGGAACGCTTAGCTAAAAAAAGAGTGGCTGAAAGACTTAGAAAAGCTATAAATAAAAGCGACCCCATACTTTATGCACTTAACAATGAAAGAGGCCGGCAATATCACAAAAAAAATGTTTACATTAAAAATCTACTCAATACCTACTCATATCGAAATTGCACACAATTGTAGTCAGTATTGATTGTTCTTTTGCACAGTTGCATAGTGTTTAAAGTGTTAAGTTATAAAGTAATTACACGATTTGATTTCGGTGACTAAAATATTGATTTCGGTGGACATCATATTTTTTTAATTCAATAACTTCATAACCGTTCAATCAATTTCGTTCCCTCAACTACCATTTGATTCTAAATTAATTCTAAATTATGTTTTGCCTGTGAGAATGTCTAAATTCAAAGAAAAAAAAGTGCCACCGAAGTCATCGAAATATTGCGACGGCGGAGAAAGACCCATATGTTTATATTTATTGTGTTTAATTTTATAGACGAAATAACGTGTCCTTTCAAATAAGTGCACTGCAAAAGCAAAAAAAAAAAAAAACTTTTAGACTTCGCCGTAGTCGGGTGAAAACTCTTTTCAATATGATTCACTTACAGGTATTAACACGGTTCATACAAGTAATGAAATCGTGTACATCGTTAAGAGAGCATCCCTGACCGACCATTTGAATGACATCACCCCTGCCGTCTTCAAAAGCTCGTCGTGTGAATAGGTCCTAACAATGTCCAAAGTCATAACGGTCCGGTCGGAGTTTCATTAGTAGTCGACCCTCCTCCCGCTCCCCCTCCTGCCCTCTATCCTGCGGGGGAGGGAGTTGGACCTCCTAGGGGAGAGAACGGACCTATGTCCAGCTGAGCAATGTATGGTTATATGTGAGGGATCCTTGTACAGTACACGTACGAGGTTTTAGGGTTAAGTACGACGTACAAGACAGTACATAAATAGAAAATACTTTATTGCTCCAAAAACATTTTACAGAAACAAGCACAATGTTTACACGAAACGCAAAGGCGAACTTACCCCTTACAGAGATTTCTTCCAGTTTGGATATTTGAGCGGCAATATCTTGGCAAAGTTAAGGCAGTTGATTGTTTATTGTATAATTTCATCCATAGGTTAACATATACGTTTGGAAATGTCGAAAATTCCGCCAGTTCTAAATTCAATGCTAAGAAGAACTGACAAACAAACTTCGCAAGTTACAATGTTTTGTTAGTACCTTCAAGCCTAAGGTTACCTTCAAGCTGTAAAGGTTGATTAGAAGAAATCTCTTTCAGGAATAAGTCCGCCTTTGCACCTCGTGGCAACGTATTTTGTAATTCTAAGTGGTTATTTCTGTAAAATGTTTCTGAAGCAATAACGTTTTTTCTTTCTATCCCATAGCAAGAAACATATAGGTGGCCGGCTGAGGGAAGACGGCCTCCGAGCTTTACTGCGGTCAAGGGTGGGTTTAATGTCTTTGACTGCGGTTAATATAGCGAGTAGTAAGTTGTTTCTAGATGAACTGACACCCAATGAACCAGTTATTTAGAAACAAAGTTTATTTTGTGCGACCACGACCAGAGCATCGACCCCACGAATGGTCAAACTGACCTCAAAAGGAATGTTTCACGACGAAGACGTACTCTCTCGCTCTTCACGGAAGTGAAGAGCGAAAGAGGACTATGTCGTCACATTCATTTAGGCGTTAGCTTAACAGTTGACAAGTGAGTTCTGGTGCCATTTCATCTGAAATGATAATAACAACCTTCTATGTTGAAGTAAGAATATTTATAAAATTCTATTTATAAAATATTTATAAAATAATTCAGTATTACTATTAAAAAGTAGTATAGGTAATTTAAATTTTAAATATAACGTAAAGATTAGATTTCTAAGGAGCAGAATGATTTAAATTTTACTTCTGGTATTTTTTACGACTGGGCGTATTTTGTATTTGGAATTTGGGTTTGATTGACGTTTTTTTTTTGTTTTTTGTTTTTTTTTATTATAGAAAGCGCGAATCTTAGCGCCTAACCACCCTGAAAGGAAAGTCATTCATAAGGTGTCTAACGACGCCTATGGACAAGATCTGTATGAAATGTAGTTTTTTTCCGCAGCGCGTTACGATGATTTCGCCCGCCGCATCCACCATCCCTGGACTCGGCTCATATTACGGGGACCTCGGACTATATGTGCTAATAGAAAACGGTCCGGGGACAATAGCGAGCGGGTGTCCGGCTGTGTAATAGTGCTATTAATCCGTCCTTCATTTTGTTCCCAAAGTACGGGGGAATTGTAGATTTGTGTGGGCCCCAATACTTGTGTAATTCTTGTGTGCCCGTTCGTGGTTACGTCCTTATCCTTGTCTTTATAGTGAGCGCCTGTCATAGGCAGATAATTGGATGCAGATGTAAATGTTTCAATTGTATTTTCAGAATCAAGCTCTGGCAGCCATAGCCACAGCCCAACAAACAAATTGGTGCTAACGGCAGGTTGTTTTAGATCTTAAAGCTACCGTAGAGCTCTTGTCCCACCTTTATAGCACTTACTAACGCCATTGTAAAGCCACTAAAGAACCTTAACCTGTATAAGAATGGGCCTTAAACAGCTCTTATAACGCCTGTATTAACACCATAATGTAAGTTGGGTGGGAGGTGAGCTACGTATGTACCGGCCTTTTCCAGCAAGAGATGTCGAAACTACCCGCATCGGCCCAGGTTTCCTTCTTATCGCTACAATCTACATGAGCGGCGTTTCGTGAAACGTCGACAAATGTTAGGTCGTTCCTATGTACGGCGAAACAACGAAAACATTTCTACAAAGTTGTTCACATTGATACACACCACTCCACCTTCGTTTAAGTGTCGTCCGACAGTTATTTTTCTGTTAAACCGTACGTATTATGCTTAGACGTTATGGCCCACTTGCACCAACACGAGTTTAGAGTTAAGTAGCGAGTTATGCATTTAAACGCGGTTCCCACAGTCAACGGGTGCTAGCTTAACGAGTTAAACTGGTTTATATCTTAAATTCGTGTTGGTGCAAGTGGGCCTATGTGTAGATGCTTAGTAGGTCAGCAGGACTAAATTGAAAGCAAATTAGCTTTCGCCCGCGGCTTCGCTCGCGGTAACTCGGTTTAATAGCAAATCCGATTAAAAACAAAAATATGATAATAAAACATCGCTTCTCTTATATTCTCTCTCTCTCTCTCTCTCTCTCTTTCTCTTTCTCTCCCGTCCATTCTATACTTTCTTTGCTGTTTAGCCCTATGGCTATTATATCGTTATATCGTGATGGTATATAGACTATATTGAGCCTAAGAACTTACTCTTTCCATTGGTGCAAACCGAATCAAATCTGTTCATTGGTTCCGGAGTTTACTTCAAACATACATGCAGACAGACGTTCCCTTTTTTATGAACTAGGCATGTTAGCTCTACTTTTTTTTTTGTAATCCGGTATAGGTGGCTGAGTCGGAAGGGCCAAAGCGCATGCTCCGACCAGCCAATATCAACTCCGAGAAGGTAGGTGCCATGCCGGAGACTTTCCTGGAGCGACCTAGGGAGCGACTTGCAATTCACTCTTTAGCTGTATAACCTATGTATGTACGCATATATATCTAGGGTTGACACGCTACGGGTGGATAATAACTTATTCCATCCGTCAGAAAGTTATTAACTTCAGTGTGGAATTGTGGGGGCGATCTGACGCGCGGATTAAAGTTAAATTGCGTCGCGACCGATCGACCGACCGACCCCCCCCCCCCCCCCCCCCTCCCCCTTCCTCCCACCGCACCCCCACTACCACCGGCACTGCCATCATCGTATTTTTCTTTCAGGGCGTTATTTTTTCGGTGGCAGCCCCGGATTTATGGGTGCGAAGTTATTAAAATATGACTCCGGCTTGTAGGCTTAAGGTTTTCACTTTAGCGATACTGTTCACGTTCAGTTAAGTTACGGTGAAAATGTGAAGTAAGGGCCCCGGTACACGACTGACGAATCGCTGCAGAGTTTAACGACACCATCTAACACGAGCTGTTTTTAACCGCCGACGCACAAAGAGGGGTCTTACAAGTTTAACGTGTGTGTGATGTGATGTGTGTAAGGGTGTGTTTGCTACGTGACCTTTATGGGGACGAACGTCTGAATTATTCGCCCATTGTGGGGACATTGGATTTTTGGGGACGTCCCTATATATGTAACTATTTTTTTTCCAGTAATCTACGGCAAAAATTATGTATACTGGCAATTTTTTAGTCATTTCGTAGGAATGAGATCCTGGTCGGCTTCTGCATTGTCGCTCCTGAGAGTCCGTGTATCACAGTGTGAGGTTGCTGAGGCTGTGTCAGTTGTCCGATGAATCATCAGATCCAAGAGAAGCCACCTGCAATCTCGCTGAGGAGGACTTCCAAAGTGGAGTGGCTCCAACCTGTCCCTTCAAGGAGTTACAGGCTATTATATAAACATCTGTCGTGAATCGAGGAGTTCACTAGATATCGAACTATGAAGAACTTCACCAAGAAGCATAAGAAGAATTAGTATAAATATATACGCATGTAATAAATAGTAAAATAGTATTTAAGGATGTAAGTATTATTAAGAGAAGGCTGTGACCTGAGGCACAGCCTCATGTCACACACCTACTGATTGGTCACTGTCATTGGTTCGGTAGCAGGCTTAGATCTAAGTTTGAGTTCCTTTTCGCACGGTCAGCTTTACGTGGCTCTTTCCCGTATGAGTAATTAAAATAATTTATATGCACACATTCCTGGAAATTCTACTTCTATTTTAGTTTACAGAGAAGCGTTATTGTAGATTATAAATTACCATTGGTTGCGGTTTCACTTATGTAGGTCGAATCAAGCCTATAACCTGCCCATTTAAAAACACCAAAACAATTGAATCATACTAACGAACGGACAGACAGAGTCAGTTGCGTTTTATAACAGGCTGAGAAAGATCAAGTCCACGCGGACGTATTCGCGGGCACAGCTAGTACTAACTAAACTTGGGATGTGGGGGAGTTATATGTAATTAGGATTTTTTTAATTGGAGAGGTGGCGGAGACCACATCTCAAGTTTAGCTAGCACAGAATGCTTAATCGCATTAAGCTCGCTTATATAGTGCCTTTGTAAAATGTAGGAATTAGGATAAGAATTTCAAATTATATTTAAACTTTCTAAACCTCGGAGTCCTTAGTTAGTTCTATAAAAACTCCTGGTTAGCATATTATACGACATCCAAGTGCTAACAGTCGGTGATGGGGATACCGGTGGTATCGGCGTAGTAGGTGCCGCTCGGCAGGTCGAAGCACCAGCCGGCCGTGCCCGCCGCGGCGCCGCTGGCGGACACCGCCTGCACCACGGACGCGTTGTTGATGCGCAGACAGTACGTGTGGAAGTACACGCTGAAGTCGTGCGAGCTCCTGGCCACCGGATCCACGCCGCCGCCCGTCGCCGAGGAGCTGCAGGGCTGGTGCGTGCCTCCGTTCACCACCACGTTTGTCGAGCAACTTGGCGAGCGCGAACCGAACTGCCCCATATTGGTCATGATACACTGTGAACAAATGCAGCCCTCAGCCGCGAATCGTTTGCCAATATAGCAGGGTCCGGCCAGGTCCAGCGCCGTACAATTAGGAACCTTCTTACCGTACCTGTTGTGCATGCACAGTGCTGCGTAGCTGGTCATCCACCCGCCGAGGCTGTGCCCACCGATAGCCATTTGATCAAGCGACACGCCTGCACTCACCAGCGCGACCAGAAGCTTCGAGCACACTGCGTAGGCGATTGACTTTACATAGGAGACAGCGTTCCTGTAGGACGCTAAGTTAATGATTGCCGCCGTCGTGGCATTGATCACGGGGATATCGCCGAACAGGTTGTTGTCGTTGAGCAGGCCTGTGTAGGCGGAGTGATCCACCAATAGCAACACCCGGTTGCCTGGGACGGACGTCACGTCCGACACGTATCGCCTCACGGTAGCCGAGTTCTGGTTCTCATTGTAGCCGGGAAAGTAGATGTTGACGATGGTGGAGCCGGGGACGAAGGAAGAGTGCTCGGGGACCGCAGCCGCCGCCGCGTCGAGAGAGGAGTAGTTGCCGACGGAGTGGTCCGCATAGTACGCAATCACCGTCACTTTGTCTACATTCTGCACAGTGTCGTGGGTACCTGCACACACACCACTCTTATATCAGTGCAATCATATTCAACATTCTAAACAAATTGATTGTATTTCGAAAAAAAACCGTTTTAAAAAACATTGAACTAACTTTAAAGAACGACTACTCAGAACTTAAAAGTGTTGCACAAAAGGGGTCCATCTATCAATTTTCAGGTGTGATTTTGTACCGCCTTCAACTCATCCGAATATGAATCAAAATATTATTGTTAAATAATATTATACTAATACTTTTAAGTTCTAAGTAGTCGTTTTTTGAAGTCGGTTCAATGTTTTTGACGTGATGATGTCACGTCTTATAAATTGATGAACACCGGCTGCACGTACGAAGAAGTGTAACGTTCCACCTAAACCTGTGTGTGCAAGCGAGAGCGCGATAGAGACCTGTGTGTGCAAGCGAGAGCGCGATAGAGAGGCATATACAATAGTAGGAAATACAAAATATTTTTCTCCGTCTTTTGCGAGCCTCGAACCCGCGGTCCCTGCCACCATCATTGACCAGACGTCTTGTACACGCGGGCTATCGACCGTCTACTTATCGCTGCAAATTTTCTCAACAGTATGTGACAACAGTATGTGAATTTCATGGAGTGACATCTAGCGTCCACATCTAGCGTCAATATTAAATTAAATACTTCAGCCAGCGGTATACTTGATTTAGCAGTTAGGTAATTGTTGCAACGTTGAACATGTAGATGGCGTTATGTAGGTTTTTTAAATTTAATTAATAGTCGTTATTTTCTCATATTTTTTATTAGTTATTATCACATCTTTATCATGTACTTAAATTAATTTTACATGGTAAATATCCGCCGGAACTGATTTACTTTATGACATCATCACGTAAAACTATCGTCCGTAAACCAACTTTACAGACAACCAATTTTTTAAAACGTTTTTTATTTCACTCTTTTTAGTTATATCACTTATCGCTTTTACCCGCGGTTTCGCTCGCGGTATACAAATATTATACAAAAATACTCGGTTTTAATAAACGATCGCATCTCTTGTATTATCTCTCTCTCTATCTCCCTGAACCCTCTCTCCCTCCCTCGCTACCTTCCTCTCTTGCTTCCCCTCCCTCCCCCTCCGGTCCCTCTCTCTTACCTACTTCACTCATGTTACCCAAAGCTTCTGCAAGAAGCACTTGAGCTTGAGCTTAAATATAACGAGTGTTATCCAAATGTTCTGATCAAAGCTCCGAGAAACTGTAGAGAGAACAAGACGTTTCGTTCAAATTGCAACCTAACGAGAATGAAGACCTTCTGTTCTCTATATTGCAACCGGTGTCAAATCGAATAGGTTGCTACTGGACACTGAGGGCCGCACCGCAACCATATCTGAGTTATCAGCATTCGCAAACAAGAGAGGATTCTGATGATCCTACTCCAGGAGGAATTGATTGAGTAGATCTCGACATGTGAATTGATTGAGTAAATCTCGACATGTGAATTTATTGAGTAAACCTCGACATGTGAATTGATTGAGTAAATCTCGACATGTGAATTGATTGAGTAAATCTCGACATGTGAATTGATTGAGTAAATCTCGACATGTGAATTTATTGAGTAAATCTCGACATGTGAATTCATTGAGTAGATCTCGACATGTTTATTGATTGATTAGATCTCGACATGTGAATTTATTGAGTAGATCTCGATATGTGAATTCATTGAGTAGATTTAGACATTAGACTACGACCAAACAGAGGATCTCCTAGAAATAATGAAGTGAAAAACGGACACTTCTTTAAACTAATAAATAGCTGTGTCCGCGTATCCGCTTACTGCAAACATAGGTACATAAACACGCATAATATACAAACACACATACAAATATGTATACCTACTTCATACACACAGACATAACCATGCTTAAATACATAATTTAACTACATAAATTGCATAATGTGTAGATATATAGATTTTACATTTTTTTTTTTATCAAAACCTAAAATTAATATAAAGATAAACGGAGTTTCCACCACCGGCGGCGGGGAAAATACTAAATTATTTATTATTATATTATTACTTATTTATTAAAACATGCACAAATGGTAGTCTCAATTTACTTCTCTAAACATTCATGCTTCTATGAAACCCACACACACATTGACACTTCTAGTCTCAGCAAAAACTGCAGTAGAAGTTGAAACAAGAACTGAACTGACTGACTGACTGAACCGTTTTATTTATTCACTCGTACTAATTCTATCACTAATCAGTAATTCACACTACCCACATATCATCAGACGTTTCTTTACAAATTATTACAATCAATTATGTAATCTTAGCTACTTAGCGTAAGTGAAATATAATAATACATATATTAATTGTTTAGAATGTTTGTAAAGTTGTCACACTATTATTAATGTTTAGGTTGGCTCTTACAGGACAAACCCAGTTTAGTGTAGGAGCTAACATATATGTATGTACAAAAACTGTAATTCTTTCATATAAATAAAATAAATAAATCTCGACATGTGAATTTATTGAGTAGATCTCGACATGTGAATTGATTGAGTAGATCTCGACATGTGAATTTATTGAGTATATCTCGACATGTGAATTGATTGAGTAGATCTCGACATGTGAATTTATTGAGTATATCTCGACATGTGAATTGATTGAGTAGATCTCGACATGTGAATTCATTGAGTAGATCTCGACATGTTTATTGATTGAGTAAATCTCGACATGTGAATTGATTGAGTAAATCTCGACATATGAACTGATTAAGCATTCTCTCCGCCCACAACTCACAGACTAGATTGGGCGCGTTCAGGAAGAAGTCCGTATAGCTGTCTTCGATGTTGCCGGCGAGGTCGGACTGCCCGAGCGCCACGTCGGCCATCCACAGCGCCCACAGCGCCAGCACACTCCATAACATGTCGTTTCGCCTGCAGTACGCCATATCTACGGCCGTCGCCGCCGCTCCCGCCGCCTCTTATACGCCGCCTGTTGTTCTACCGTAAACATTAGTTTTTCGTTTGACGTCAGCGGTGGAATGCGTCGTGACTCGTGACGGCAGTAATCGTAAAGAAAATAATAAATACACTAATCGAACTCAAAAATATAAACGACGAGCACGACCAGCTTACAGATTACATAAAGGATACATTCCATTACAGGTAGGACTGTCAGACGGACGACGCGACGTAGTAGGCTGCTGTATAAGGCGACGTAGGATGTGGTAAAATTTCTAGAATGAGCTGCCTAGAACACAGGCTGCGTAGCGAGAACTATTTTCATACGATACCTACACGCACACAGCTAACAATGTGTGCCTGGCGAGTGTTTGCGCAAGTGTTAGCTCTCCGCCCCGCCCGACTCACTAGAGTGGTGATATCATCGCGTATATAACATGCGCATTGCATTATATAACTTTCTATCTACTAAGAGCCTTGGTAGATGAAAAGTGGTAGCCTTGGTCCAAGGCTTCGCGGTTGCCCTCGCGAGCCAAGATTCAGGGTACGGCCAGACATAACACTGACCATTCGGACCTCCTGGGCGTGGAATTGAGCAACGATGTGCATTTAGGAACTTCATAGAGGCCAAAGCTTACCTATCTTACTTCCAAGAAATTGGGCGTCCTCTACCGCAGCAGCCGGTACTTCTCACCGGCGCAACCCTAGACACCTTCTTACTATCATTTTATAATTTTACGTTTTGTTTATAGACGTCCAGAGATACCAGCCTTGCGGCTACAAAATCCAGACGTCTACACCTGCACTCTTGCGAGTGCAGTGATCATGTATGCCAGATCGAGGCCCCATAGCTGTACCGTTTTTTCTAAATAATCCCATGGGAAAAACATTATTTCCCTATGGGAAAAGTTTTAAAAAAACATAAAACCGACTTCCTAAAAAAGTAGAACTAAAAAACTATTTAAAATAAAAATATAAAAACCGCCTTCAAAAATATGTGAAATAAAAAGCTAAAAAAAACGAACCCTAGAGTGGAAGGCGGTGCTAAAGCAAGCAAAAATGATGCATGAAAGAAAACATGAGTGGATGATATCCTTTGTGATTTGTGTAGCCTTTTTAGCACCGCCTTCAACTCTAGGGTTCGTTTTTTTTTTGGTTTTTATTTCATATATTTTATATATAGTTCTACTTTTTTTAGGTAGTCGGTTTTATGTTTTTTAAAACTTTTTTTTTATTTCACAGTTTTTTTTGTAATTTTTTTGCTATTAATGTACACGGCGGAATCGCACGGCCTTCGGCCTCGCGATTCCGCCTCGATTTCCAATCCGATCTTGACCCAATTAAAATAGGACCACGTCAGCCTCGATAGCTCAGTGGTGCAGACAGTCAACTGTCGCTATTGAATGTTAAGCAACGCTGGGTGCGGTCAGTACTTGGATGGGTGACCGCTGACCGTTGGAGGCTGACCGAGGTTCGGATTCCTCGTAAAACTGTAGGTCCCTTCCCTCCTAATCTTACTTGGTGGTAGGGTTTAACTCGCCCGGGTTGGTACCACCGCACTGAATGAAACGTCGTTCGAAACGGCTATGTAAATAGTTTGTGTTTTCCGACCAGTTCAGTGTAGTCAGCACGATCAAAGGGGGAAGCACTGACATGGCACTTAGTTCACCCGGTGTTATGGGCTGACATTACGGACGTTGTAGGTGATGTAGCCAACCGTGTCAGTTTCCATAAAAAAAAACAACACCATAACATTGCTTAAAAAAAAATTATGTTAAATTTAGTAGAACGGACAGACATGCATTTGTTACGGGACCCTACATTCATTTTGCAGAACTTAGTAGAATGGACAGACATAAACGTGTTACGGAACCCTACTTTTATTATAAAATAACCGTCGGAGGACCTTGGTTGAAAATTGTAAATTTTAGTAGAACGGACCGACATGCATTTGTTACGGAACCCTACATTCGTTTTGAAATAAACGTTAAATTTTGTAGAACGGACAGACATGCATTTGTTACGGAACCGTCCATTCATTTTGCAGCACTTAGTAGAATGGACAGACATAAACGTGTTCCGGAACCCTACTTTTATTATAAAATAACCGTCGGAGGACCTTGGTTGAAAATTGTTAAATTTAGTAGAAAGGACAGACATGCATTTGTTACGGAACCCTACATTCATTTTGAAATAAATGTTAAATTTAGTAGAACGGACAGACATGCATTTGTTACGGGACCCTACATTCATTTTGCAGAACTTAGTAGAATGGACAGACATAAACGTGTTACGGAACCCTACTTTTATTATAAAATAACCGTCGGAGGACCTTGGTTGAAAATTGTAAATTTTAGTAGAACGGACCGACATGCATTTGTTACGGAACCCTACATTCGTTTTGAAATAAACGTTAAATTTTGTAGAACGGACAGACATGCATTTGTTACGGAACCCTCCATTCATTTTGCAGCACTTAGTAGAATGGACAGACATAAACGTGTTCCGGAACCCTACTTTTATTATAAAATAACCGTCGGAGGACCTTGGTTGAAAATTGTTAAATTTAGTAGAAAGGACAGACATGCATTTGTTACGGAACCCTACATTCATTTTGAAATAAATGTTAAATTTAGTAGAACGGACAGACATGCATTTGTTACGGGACCCTACATTCATTTTGCAGAACTTAGTAGAATGGACAGACATAAACGTGTTACGGAACCCTACTTAACAGTTGCACTCCGGGTCCGCATCACAAGATTTGCTGAAGGTAACCACACACCATAGTATTATGTTGATTTTTCGAAAACCACTGAACCAATTTCGATAAAATTGAAATGGTGGTCCCACGGGTCCTCGGAAGTATGACCTAACAAACAAAAAAAGAATTTTCTAAATCGGCCCTCAATTGAGGGAGAAATCGCGTAACAAACATACAAAAAAAAATAAAAAAAATAAAAACATACAGACGAATTGAGAACCTGAGAATTGATTGAACCTCCTCCTTTTTTGGAAGTCGGTTAAAAAACACAGACTGAAGCCTTTCCCCAGCCGATCCAACCGCAACCCTATACAGCGCCGCGCTATCCGTCCAATTGGTGATCCCATGCACAACGAGGAACTTGAATCATTGCAACATAGATCGGGTAGTTGCGGGTGGCCGAGTGGTTTGGGCGTCAGCTTCTTATGAAAGAGGTCCGAGGTTCGAATCCGGTCGGCGGCGTGTACCAATGAGTTTTTTCTGACGAAAAAAAATTGGTGCATACCTACACCTGCTGCTTCACCGTTCGGAACCGGTGTAAAACTGTAGGTCCCTTCCCTTGCCCCTTACTAGGTGGTAGGCTTAAATTTTAGGAGACTGGGTTGGCACCACCGTACTGGATGTAAGATGGCCGCATAGCAGCCTCGGTTGTGTTCTCCTCTAGTCCATTATAGCCAGCAATCCAGGGAAGTCTCCGGAATGGCACCTATCTTCTCGGAGGTGATATTGGCTGGTTGGAGCATGTGCTTTGGCCCCTCCGACTCAGCCACCCATACCGGATTACATAAAAAATTCACAGATTTCGTGCCTTACACGACTATCGAGCACATTGAAAATTAATCTACGGAATTAAAAAAAATATTGTCGCTGAGCGACACGAGAAAGTCGGGATAAGGAAAAGGCTAGTTGGGTTCTGATGATGGAGCCGAAAGGAAGCCATAGGAACTCCTAATAAACTACACATGATAAGCCCATCGTGTTTGGGCTCGTTGGATTTGTCTTCGCAAGTACTCTAGTGATATATTATTTCCAGGGTCCTGATGATGGAGCCGGAAGGAAGCCATAGGAACTCCTAAACTACACATGATAAATCCACCACATTTGGGCTCGTTGAATATAGGAATATAGGATAGGTTAGAAGATGCTAAAAGACATCTTATATTATAACCTAACCTATATTCTTATCTTCTATATCATTATATTTGATATTTATTAATTTGTTACTTTAGTTAGACATAATGTCAAGCGTATCTCTTTTTCTGTCTAAATTTTAGTTTACATTTTTTAAACCGTTTGTGTTTTTGAAAAATAATAAAAAATATATAAATGTAATATTATATATTTTTTTTATTTTGTTGAATTCATTTTCAATGCAACGCATCTTCTAACCTAACCTATATTCCTATATCCAACGAGACCAAATATGGTGGATTTATCATGTGTAGTTTAGGAGTTCCTATGGCTTCCTTCCGGCTCCATCATCAGGACCCTGGAAATAACATATGACTAGAGTACTTGCGAAGACAAATCCAACGAGCCCAAACACGGTCGATTTATCATGTGTGGTTTAGAAGTTCCCATGGCTTCATTCCGGCTCCATCATCAGGACCCTGGACATCATATATGACAAGAGTACTTGCGAAGACAAATCCAACTAGCCCAAACACGATGGGCTTATCATGTGTAGTTTAGGAGTTCCTATGGCTTCCTTCCGGCTCCATCATCAGACCCCAACTAACCTTTTCTTCATCCCGACTTTCTCGTGTCGCTCAGCGACAATATTTTTTCGAATTCCGTAGATTCATTTGCAATTTGCTCGATAGTCGTGTGAGGCACGAAATCTGTGAATTTCTTTTTTCAGAAAGGTTGAGCTACAGGGCAAACCCTTAACCCGATCGTCTTTGTTTTAGGCTCAAATTGTAGCTGACTAAACTGTCCAGAGAAGTTTTTCTCAAATTTTTGATATCATTCTTAGTTTCCAAAATATTGAGGGCCAAAATAAAAAATTCGGATTTTTTTAAATTTTTCACTATTTCTGCCATAACTTTTTTCATTTTTTACTTTCTCGAATAATTATTTTTGCACCTTACAGCTCTCATGAATACGCGTCTTTTGAGCCTTTTTTGATATCTTCACAACTCTCCGAGATATAAGGGGATCGCACTTTTTCGTGAAATCGGGGCCTATACTGAAACGAACCAAAAGACATTTTCAATGTCAAAAAAATGGCGACCGATCGGTCCCCTTAACCTGTTTTTTAGGTACTACCATGGCCGGTGCTCTGATTAATTGGCTTCCCTCATCCATCCCGCCCTCATCCGTCTCCGCTACACCCGCCTCCACCCGCATCCATATGTTGTTGACACCCAACTTCTGAAATCACATCAGTACGGCGATAACACGAAACGTTCTTCAGGTGAGTGTGCTCCCACCAAAATTTGCCAAAATTTCAAAATTTTTTCGCCGACTTGAATCGAGAATTTCCCAATAACTTTTTTTTGAGCTCGCTATTCAAGAAACTGAAAAAATGGTATCTCGGGATTGAATTAAGCTACAGTTTGAGCCATCTTAGGAGGCGGGCGGACAAAAACTGTAGGCGGTAGCGGGTCCCTTACGCGCGGGGTCAGTCTGCGCTCCGTTCACTTTATCGTCAGTACGATAAAGAATGAAATTCCTATTAACAAATTTGTCAAATTTGATCGTGTGATTTATTTCTAAGTTACATTTTCAATGGCTTTGATAGTTGCGCTTAGTGTGAGATTTGTAGATTTTTAAGGCTCGAGGATGCAGGCTAATGATGAAGATCTCCTACACTCTCTATCCCGATAATCGGGGTAAGCAGAGTAATCGGTGTTGAGCTGCAATAACTCTGGCAAATCACAGCACAACACCGAGGTCCAAAATTAGCCTAAAATCCGTCACTTGGTTTATGATCGCTCCCTAACCCAAGTGAGGCATGAGACCTCTCGATGAAAATAGTGTTTCGGTGAAGAATACACCAAGTTCGGTGAATATTTTTTTACATAAACAAGTCGGTCCGTGCGCCATCTTTATTGAATCGGGCGAGGTGTACTTCGTATGCAAATTAATATTCCGCCGTAAGGGCTCCAGCGGCTGCGACACCGATATTAATTTGTCTCGACTCGAATTTCACTGTATCGATATTTCACAATATCGCCAAAACTACTCACCGAAAAGCCGATAAAATATCGCCAGTGAAATTCGATTAAGCTTTGTAATAAGAGCAAGGTTATTCTGTGAAATCCATCTTTCATACTTTGGGAAGAGTGTGACGAGTTTTACGGAGGCAGCCTTTTTGCAAACCTCCCGCGATTATTAACAAAAAAAAAAAAACTTGTAGCATTTTAAACTTTTTGAATTTAGAAGCCGAAAACAAAAGAACGCTTAAAAAGTGGACCGAATTGAATGCGTTTTTTTTAAAAGCTTGAAATAAAAGTTAAATTACAAATTTAAAAAAACCCCGACCCTTAAAAAGTCTAAAATATTTTTCGTTTACTTCCTTAAAGGAGTCGGGGTTCGCACAGTAAATAAAATATAAAAACTCAGAGCAGCGCGGGAATTTACTTAGCGGTCCATCGACTCCTTTAAGTACTTAAATAAACGGAAATTATTTTAGATTTTTTAAAGGTCGCGGTATTTTTTAATTTGTAATTTTTTTAAAAAGCTTGAGATAGCGTAGCTTATCGAGCTTTAGTAACATAGCTTGCTTGGGCATCCCACGATACGTATGCTTGTACGTAGTAGACACGGAGTCTTACAAGAGACACCACCACACGCGGTCTTACGCTATTATCATTCATCCTCTCCCGGTTGCCTTTTGTAAGTGGTCTGTCCGTTCACCTAGCCGGGCGCATGCGTCCACGCTACGTATGCTTGTGTGGTAAACTTAAATTGCCATAGCGAAAAAAGCTCCAAACTTGGTTCAGCAGTTTTTAAGTTTGTCCGTTTTTTTTTTTTTTTTTTTTTTTTTTATGGAACCTGACACGGTTGGCTACATCACCTACAACATCCGCGATGTCAGCCCATAACACAGGGTGAATTAGGTGCCATGTCAGTGCTTCCCTTCATTTCATGTCGGCTACACTAAACTGGACGGAAAACACGAACTATTTACATAGCCGTTTCGACCGACGTTTCGTTCAGTGCGGTGGTACCAACCCGGCCGGGATAAACCCTACCACCTAGTAAGGTAAGAAGGGAAGGGACCTACAGTTTAACGTGGAATCCGAACCACGGTCAGCCTCCAACGGTCGAGCGGTCACCCATCCAATCACTGACCGCGCTCAGCGTTGCTTAATAACAGTTGACTAACCAACCGCGCCACTGAGCTACCGAGGCTGACGAATTTTCTTATCCCTTAGTCGACTTTTACGACATGCGACGGGCAGAGATGCAGTGGGGCTATTCTTTTTAAGTACCGACCCCACACGGTACAGATGAACGTTACACATAGGAGTTGCATTTTCCATAGAGAATATAGAGGATATAGAATATACACCGTCTCCCAAAACTCAACGTCAAGCGGGAACCAGGGAGTAGGCCAGTTTATGACTACCCAGGGAAAAATAAGAAAAAAAAATCGGAGTCATTTATTTTTTTAGAAAAGAATTGAACTGAATTTTTTTTTGGTAAAACTACAGGCATTCTGGTTTTGTTTGGGATACTGATCAATAGCAGAGTTATTTAGGCTACCAATATTTTTTTTTAACAATTATATTTGCAAATTTGTAGTCGTAGTACCTAAAAATGTCAATTTTCAACGTTTCTCAAAAAATGCTCATATCTTAAAAAACAAATGATTCCGATTTGTTTTTCTTATTTTTCTCTGGGTGCTCATAAACTGGCCTACTCCCTGGTTCCCGCTTGACGTTGAGTTTTGGGACACCCTGTAGAAGGAGAGAATATAAAATTATTTAAACTAATAGGTAGAAAATAAAATGAAATAACTATAAATAAAAATATTCCTCCATCGTCGGCGAAATTGGCATTGTGCCGATGACGGAGGCAGCGTCTCCCCTCTGAATGTCTAGGCTGATCTTCTGCCTAAGGTAGCTTGGCGCGCGGATGTCCTCAGGAGAGTTAAGGTAACACCAGCAAATATGTTACACTAGAATTTTAGCTCGTAAAAAACTAGGTATATTCTTAGCTAAAGTTTCTAAGGAAGCCACGAGAACTGCATGCCCGCATTGTAAATGAGACTCATTAAACCATTAGGACGGGAGATCTTGGCATGAAAGAAGGCTTCACTGGCACGATAGAAGGTTAATACTTTTCTGTGATATCTGGACCTTAAATAAGTTTCAATCCAATTAAAATTTCAAAAGTATTGCTAGTATTAGTCAGCCTCGATAGCTCAGTGGTGCAGATAGTTGACTGTCGCTATTGATTGTTAAGCAACGCTGGGGCGGTCAGTACTTGTATGGGTGACCGCTCGTCCGTTCGAGGCTGACCGTGGGTCAGATTCCACGTAAAACGTAGGTCCCTTCCCTTCTTACCTTACTAGGTGGTAGGGTTCAACCCGCCCCGGTTGGTACCACCGCACTGAATGAAACGTCGGTCGAAACGGCTATATAAATAGTTTGTGTTTTCCGTCCAGTTCAGTGTAGCCGGCACGACCAAAGGGAAGCACTGACATGGCACCTAGTTCACCCGGTGTTATGGGCCGACATCATGGATGTTGTATGTGATGTAGCCAACCGTGTCAGTTTCCATAAAAAAATCCTCTTCAATGTTTCTCCAGTCCTCCTGGACTTTTTGCAAACATTTAACATTTTGTCATAAACATTAGACGAAGAATAACACAAAACATAGATGTGAAGAAAAGAGACGACACCTGCCTCTTATATGACCCGGATTCCTCCATGGCATATGCATCTATATAATGTAATATATTACTGGTACTTGGGACAATATGACCTGGAAACCTTTTAGATTTTTTATATATTTTTATTTTTTTTGTTTTTTCGTTTTTTTAATTTTTAGGGTTTCGTACATACAGGGAAGCGTACGTCGTCTGTCTTTCTGTCCGTCCGTCCTAGGGCTGTGTCGTTTGAGTTTGAACCGTAATTGGTTGCCGGTTGAAATTATGTGTTATTATGGCCGATGTGCCAACAAATAATAAAAAAAGCAAAAATTAAAAATAATAAGGGTTCCTCATACAAGAAACGTGCTAAGAATCGGTTAGTAAATATTCATGCTACTGTATAATAGATGGCGCCACAGGTATATATATTTTGCATTATAGAAAGAAAAAAAATATACGACGAATATGATTTTTTGACAGGTATAGTATATCGGATCTACGGAACCCTCCGTGCGCGAGTAAAACTCGCACTTGACCGATTTTTTTAACCGACGACGTCTTATTCGGCCCGATGTAATAACAATGCCGTGGGCTCCCAGAGCGGCAGGCTTACAGGATAAAGGGTTGAACAATGCCGCTGGGCATGGAAGTCAAAATAATAGGAACGGTGTTATTTTTTTTTTTTTTTTTTTTATGGAAACTGACACGGTTGGCTACATCACCTACAACATCCGTGATGTCAGCCTTTAACACCGGGTGAACTTGGTGCCACGTCAGTGCTTCCCTTCGATCGTGCCGGCTACACTGAACTGGACGGAAAACACAAACTATTTACATAGCCGTTTCGACCGACCTTTCATTCAGTGCGGTGGTACGAACCCGGGCGGGTTGAACCCTACCACCTAGTATTATAAGAAGGGAGTCATATCCCTTAGTCGCCTTTTACGACATACACCGGGAGAGATGCAGTGGGGCTATTCTTTTAAAGTACCGGCCCCACACGGTACAACGGTGTTATTAAACAGCTTTTTATATGGCCGCTGTTCATAACAGATTTTGCACCTATTTTACGGCACACAACCACCGAGTTACATGTACATCTTACGGCCGAGAGCACTCTCGCAGTGCGCCGTGTTCCATCGAGTTGAAACCATTCACCCGCAACTATGTAAGAGTCGATTGTGATGATACCCGCTCGGGTTGATACCACCGCATTGAATGAAATGTCGGTTGAAACGGCTATGTCAATAGTTCGTGATTTCAGTTCAGTTCTGTGTAGCCAGCACGATCGAAGGGAAGCACTGACATGGCACCTAGTTCACCAAGGTGATATGGATATCCGCCATAATAATAACATATATTCTGTGAAAATTTTAACGGGGTACCTATTACGGTTCAAACTGCGTAGGCTTAGTTATAGGCTTCCGTACTCCTACCGTACGTAAAAGTTAACAAATTATTAATTCACTACAATTGCCGCACAACACCTACCACCACCTTCAGCAAAGCACGAGAAAAGTAAGTTATGTAGTTTAATGTTTAACCAAATATTGTTACATGTAGTATATATTCATAAAAATAAAACACATATTCCTCCGCCCTTTCGCTTGCACTACCCATACTTCTTTCTCTGTATTTTATTCCCCACAGGTTGACGGGAAGAAATGACTTGAAGTCATAAGTACGCCTTTGCGCACTCCTGTATTTCTTGTTTCTGGTCGTGTACCGTTGTTCTTTCAATTTGTGTGCACTAAAGAGTTTCTATTCTATGCTATTCTAATATTGTTTTTATCTTAGTCCTTTTTTTTATTTATTTTGGTTTAAGTAATATTCTTCTTCTTTTGTTTAGTTAGCAGGACGTATGTAAAACGTGAAACTTTATTATTGGCTATGTAATGTTCTTAAGTTAGCTGTTAAGTTTCCAAAAAAATATCTTTGTAATTTCGTCTTTGTGTATCGCACGATTTATACGGACATTGCACCTAATTGATAACCCTTATATTATTTTGAACTCTTCGCCGCTGGGTTATTGAAAAACTCCCCGGGATGAAACTGCAGCGCGCCTTATTAACTTGAGTCTAGTACCTATACCCGCTCTAACATAATTCTACACAGTACATACCTACACACCGCACCTTTACTTAATCTAGTGAATCTTTTTATTAAGGTTTCGTATGAAAACGGTTTATTAAAATCATCAATATTAATAATAAATCTGCAAGGGATGGTCATGGAGTTAGTTACTTTGTTTTATGAGATACTACGTCTGTAGATTCTATGTGAAACTAAAACGATACAAACCGCTCTCACACAAACCGAATTGTTCAGCCCGCCGAAATAAAGGTACGGTACCGGACTTTTTTTTTTTTTTTTATGGAACCTGACACGGTTGGCTACATCACCTACAACATCCGTGATGTTAGCCCATAACACAGGGTGAACTGGGTGCCATGTCAGTGCTTCCCTTCATTTTATGTCGGCTACACTAAACTGGACGGAAAACACGAACTATTTACATAGCCGTTTCGACCGACGTTTCCTTCAGTGCGGTGGTACCAACCCGGCCGGGATAAACCCTACCACCTAGTAAGGTAAAAAGGGACGGGACCTACAGTTTAACGTGGAATCCGAACCACGGTCAGCCTCCAACGGTCGAGCGGTCACCCATCCAATCACTGACCGCGCTCAGCGTTGCTTAATAACAGTTCACTAACCAACCGCGCCACTGAGCTACCGAGGCTGACGAATTTTCTTATCCCTTAGTCGACTTTTACGACATGCGACGGGGAGAGATGCAGTGGGGCTATTCTTTTTAAGTACCGACCCCACACGGTACAAAAACACGGACTTACTTACTTTTTCTTGCGGGGAAAAGCTAGTAAGTAAATAGATAGATATCAAATTCTTTATTGTTCCACAAACCAGACCGAAGTTCGAATCCGGTCGGTGTGGACCAATGAGTTTTTTCTGACGGAGAAATTCTCACCGCTCGGAACCGGTGTAAAAGTGTAGGTCCCTTCCCTTACTAGGTGGTAGGTTCTAATTGTAGCCGACTGGGTCGACACCAACGCAGAGGATGTAAGATGGCCGCATAGCAGCCTCGGCTGCGTTCTCCTCTAGACCAGTATAGCCAGCAATCCAAAGGAAGTCTCCGATATGGCACCTGACTTTTCGGAGGTGATATTGGTTGGTCGGAGCATGTGCTTTGGCTGCTCTGACTCAGCCATCCATACCGGATTGGAAAATAAGTAGGTCGCAGAAAAAAAAAGCGGTCAAGTGTGAGTGCTGAGAGGGATTCCGTACTATTCCGGATTATGTTTTCCGTAAGAACTTGAAGACTTAGGATTTTCGCTTAGGTTTTCCTGTAAAGAGAACTTGAAGACTTAGAATTTTCGGTTAGGTTTTCCTGTAAAGAGAACTTGAAGACTTAGGATTTCACTTAGATTTTCCTGTAAAGTATAAGAGAAGCCCTATTTTTTCGATATTTTAGACACAGTAGTTTTGGAGATAAGGGCATGCTCGATTATTGTATATTTTCTTTAATATGTTTTTAAACTATGCATTAAAGAGTTATAAAAAAAAAATTTATTTATTTATATGTCACATGATGTACTTTCTAATTTCTCACTTATTTTAAAAGAGTTCGTGCCATCTAAGTCCCCGTACCTTATGGTAAGCAAGCGCGGTGTAAATTACACGGGTGCAAGCAAGATAGCGGCACGCCGTTTTTTTCGAGTTGGATTAAGAAGTAGCGCGAAAATTCGGTTTCGATTTTTTTATTAAAAAAAAAACCAACTTCCTGCTCTCTCCGTACCTACTTCCGCTTTTTCAAATCCAGTTTGAGGGAAAATTATGTTTTCAAACTCGTAATGTCTCCATATGTGTGAGTTTGTATAGAAAAGGCATTATGTATGTATGTATATATTTGTTTATATGTGTATATTTGTAACCGACGACGAGCATGTATGAAGAACATTATGAGAGAGGAAGATGCGGTAGACGTGTGTCAGGATCGTGGCACGTGGAGATCCGTTGTCTCTGCCTACCCCACCGGGAAACAGGCGTGACGCTATGTATGTATGTATGTGTATATATGTGTAACCAGTAAACATGTATGTAATGAATTTATTTAATTGTACTTTAATTAGGTATGTGTAAACACCTTCCTTACACACTTTATTGCCTTATACATTTTCTTACACCTTACACACCTTCGCACACCTTAACCTAACCCACAACTCACATACACACATAATACACCCTCACACACAATGCATAATCTCACCACACACACTCGTACACCCTCACACACACACATACACGCTACATTAATGCAGTCTTATATATTTGATATTTTACTAGCTGGTTTAGTCGAATCGTTTATTGTTTATTTAAGGTATATCAATATGTGTAAACAGCTGTTAAGTTTCCTTATAAAATAAAATAAATGATAAATAAAAATAAATGTCTAAGTAAATTATTTAATGTCTATTTGAGTGGTTTGAAATTATGATACGGTTTCAATATTGACAGGACCCTATGTTGGATCGTTGAGAAGGAAAAAAAACCGGCCAAGTGCGAGTCGGGCTCGAGCATCGAGGTTTCCGTACAACAAAAAAAAAACATTGAAAAAAAAACACGTTTCTTGTATGGAAACCCCCCTTAATTTTTTACATTTTCTATTTTTTATTATTTGTTGTGATATCCGCCATAATAACACATTCTGTGAAAATTTCAACGATCTACCTATTACAGTTCAAGAGATACAGCCCTCGGACAGACAGATGGACGGACGGACGGACGGACGGACAGACAGGCGGCGTAGGCTTAGTAATAGGCTTCCGTACGGGATACGGAAACCTGAAATGGCAAGATTTGACAAATTAATTTGACACTTCTACAACGCCTGCGACCAAGTGCTCTCTGGTTCCAGGATATTGCATCCCTGCATTAGCTACGAGTGGTAGGGGAGCTAACCGCGGAAGCCTCCTGCCTGATAAAAAGAGAACATTACGTTTTATGGCAGATACTAGCTTTTGCCCGCGGCTTCCGCTCGCCGTGGCGTTGCCAATCCTAATTCCCGCGCTCGGCTGCATATTTCCAAAGTCTAGTATGCGAGTTGCTCTGATTGGTCGTTCTCAACTTTGGCGGGAAATATAAATTTCGGAAGTATTTCCGAAAATAAAGTTTTCTTAGGTGGTTATAAAAAATTAACCACAACCTAATTATAACACCCTAACATTGCTTAAAAAAAGTAAAACAAAACAAATTTTGGCAAAAGAGAAACGAACCCATGGCCGAGATCGAAAAAAAACCCTACACTCTACCACTGAGCCACCAAAGTACATATGCGACCAAACGCATATCGGATTCAGTATGTTCGCCGGAGGTTCCGGAGGGGGGAGCCAGATTCGTCTCTCCACTAATCAGAGCAACTCGCATACTAGACTTTGGATATATGCCGCCGGGCATCGTCAGCGTGGTGCTTTCATTGGCTTACTCGTATACTTACTAGGTACTTAATATTTTGATCATTACGCTTTGGTCCCCGATAAGGTAGCGTGATGGTTTAATTGTTCACGAAAATATTAATTCGAATAGAATATAATATTTATTTAAATATATCTTATACCTATACATACATGGGCTTTCATCATGGGGACTTTTCCAGCAGTCCTCAGGCACGATCAAAGGGGGAAGCACTGACATGGCATCTAGTTCACCCGGTGTTTGGGCTGACATCACGGACGTTGTAGGTGATGTAGCCAACCGTGTCAGTTTCCATATAAAAAAAAAAGTCCCCATTTTTGAAGGATATTTCATTTTATAGTTTTTTCTAATTTCTAAATTTAGTTATACATATATGTATATATATATTGTTTTTTATGTAAACCAGCATGGGTGGCTTTGCCGAGAGACCAATGGTGCAGTCGACAGAGCCAAAATCACCTCTCCTCGCGAAACCACGCTCAGTTAGGTGCCATGCCAGCAGATTTGCGGACTGTTGCTAGGGTGTCTAGCCCGTTAATACGACGCTTGAAGACACTGAGATGTTTTCGCCTGGTACAAAGTGTATTTGCACCATACGCGCACTTCTCATATAAAATTATAATATTTGTTTCCTCTTATCTAAAATATTTTCGAATTTTAAATTCACACGGTTCACACACGTGCAAATAATTCCCTTGGCGTCAGGATTCTGTAACCTGATACTCTTGGCAATAAATGTCGTCTATAACAAAAATTATGGACCCTTTTCAGAAATGGGCTAATTTTGAGTGTTATTTCTTAAAATCTCACAATCTCAAGGACAACAGTACAAAAAAAACCCTTCGAATTTCAAAATGGCTGTTTAGGACTTGATAGAAAAAATTATGAACACGAAAAATGGCGGATAACTGAGGGAGGGGCTTAGATACGTCCTACGAATCAGGTGGTGACCTGTTGCGGCCATATTTGCAAGAAGGGAAGAGGAGGTGTTATCATCAAGCTGATGATGGAGAGGTGGGGAGGACAGGAGGACAGTCAGGATCGTGCGGGAGAATTGATCGGATGTCTTTGGCGGTTCGAGAGATTCAGGAGTCCGAAACGGTCGCCTCTCGGAATTCGACTACGAACATTAATCGAGAAGGAGTCATCGCGCGGTAATTTGGAACGGACTCTACTGGGGCCGGTTTCGCGTTTCGGGAAAGACAATCGATTCCTTCATAACTGGTTTGGAGTTGAGAACACGGTTTCTCCTCTGGGAAAATTGAAGGGAGCGCGCGGAGTGTCGGGTTTACGTGTTAAGTGACAAGTGAGATAGTGCGAAAATAGGTATAATTCGTGGACTTTGAACTCTATTAGTGAAGTGACGTTGTGTGCGGGGAGCTGGACGTGGATAGAGAGGCGCCGGTTGCTGAGAAAGCTGGGCGGGTGCCGGGGTAGACTGGATTGGCTTAGAAGCCTGAGCTAAGTTGCATGCTTCAATTAAAAATATTCCATCGAGACTCATCACTTCCGAGGATCGCAATTGCGTGCGGTTTTCCACCGAAGCGTCGATTCATTTTGGCGGCCGATTTATTAATCCGCGAACGTAAAACAATTACTCGGTTGCGTACTATTGTTTTCGGCGCGTTACCAAACTTAAAAGCGAGGGACAGCGTAAACTTTGCTCAAAAACGGCGCGCGAAATTAGCTCAAAGCCATCGGCGGCCTAGACGTATGATTACAGGAACCACTGCAAATCATCTGGCTGAGTGTTTCACGGACTTCAAGAAATCGCCGTGACGTGCGACATATATCACCAACATTGCTGCGCAGCGGTAAAGGATACATCACCATCATTACCAGGCAGCTGTAAAGAATTTCCACCATCGGAACGAGCTCAGGAATTTCTCACAACCAGCGTAAACACGACAGGTCGTAGTGAAAGATAGCACTGTATTCTTTGTTATCTGTAACTCACCTGGAAAGTGTATCACGCAAAGGAGAACCCATTTACATTAAATGCATGGTTTAGGTTTAAGTATAATAAGCTAAAATAGAAGGTCTGTCGATTCGGAAGATGTTTTAAACCTACTTGGGGGGAATTAACTGCGACTTTTACGTAAAGGGGAGTGCTGTGCACCCTGTTCTCACTTGGTAGCATTGTCATTTCCTGGAGGTCGTTCTAGGTTGATTTTCCACGAGGAAAGTTGAAAAACTGAATTCCTTTGAGTCGATCGCCTACTGTTAGATTAAGCATACTAGATTAGCTCTAAGTAATAGATTAACATAGGTTTAATGATATGCGCATGGTAGTTTTAGGCACCAAACATTCAAGCTGAACGTCCCCGTCGTGCTTGGTGGGCAATGTGGAGTTTGAACGACTAGACTTGATTATAAATCAAATCTGACGCAAAGAGAATAAACAATCTGAAAGCATATAAAGAATAACTTAGTCAAATTTCATAGCGAATCGGCGAGGTAACAAACTAATAATTTGCATGTTAGAAATAGAAAAGAGCATAATGTCTCAAATGATGCCGTGAGCCGAGATGAGTAAAAAATAGGCGTGTCTTACAAATTAATTAATAAAGCACACCTAGACTCATTTAAAGAACCGAGGTCACTACATATCACATAACGTATGGGTCAAACTTAAATCGAATTGGTTTTATAAATTCAAATGGCTTCAGATTGTTTAAAATATTGTGTCAGATTTGATAAGAGTCCAAAACAGCTGTAGTTCGTTTACCAATACTATAGACGAGTGCAAACGATTTGTTCTCCAAACAATAGAGTCGCCGCATGCCTGGCAGATACCTTTCTTTCTGTGAGTCGAGGCCGGCGGTGCAAGCTAACATCGGTTGCGCACGGTCGTAAAATTATTGTTAATCTCAACTTTCTGTTTCAGCTGTTTTTGTCAATTACACTTTTATTATCGCTCTTTAAAATGTCGTAAAACAGTATAACACGCGTAAGAAGGGATTCGGTCTAAAATTGTCTAAAACGAAAAAGAAAAATAACCATACGTCTCGGCCTCTCCGAACAGAATAGGTAATATTTTTAATAACGAATCAACTGTGTATTTGTTTACAAACAAACGTGTTAGTCGAGCGCATGAGCTTTTGTTCGCATAAACAAACAAAAGAGCCCGCATGTTGTCCGGCCGATATTTTTTTGTGCCATCACTGGGTCAAGCCGACGCGAAGGATCAGCTGATCGCTATTGTCTAATTATCTTTACTTTCTGTTTCAGTATAGCTACGTATTAAAGTTTACTATCGCCATATCTCTCTTTAATAGGTTCATAAGACAAACTAATACGCGCAAAACTAAATTCGGCCTAAAATCGCCTTAAACAAAAGATAAATTTCTACGTCTCAAATCATAATCTTATGCTTTCAAAACTTACAGCTTAGGCATAAATAAATCATGACATATTTAATCTTAATCATCTACAAAAAAAAAAAACACAAAAAAAAAACAGAATATTCAACTAGCATAGCAATGGCATCTCTGCAGTTCAAACGTTATCTCTAAACAAAATAATAATTTGCTGATAATAATATTGAACTAAAACATCGACAAAATAAATACGGGCTGGATGAATTCCGTTAGAAGTATCTTGGTTGCGCCATATAAACAATGTAAGGGTAGCTTCAGTTGCATCGCGTCATTGTAAGCTTGAGTTATAGTAACAGATGGGCTAGGGATTGGATTTTTTTTGCCATACATGTCGTCGTTGTTCCAAGGTTAAAGGAGATCTTTGTTCGTTAAGTTCACTTTATTATCAGCTGATCGGTGTTCTAGTAAGTTTCATTTGTTTCTGCCGTTAAGTGGCGATCACAATAAATTATCGCTGTTTTATAGTTTAAATCCTATGTGTTGTATGGTTGTATGTATGTTTATTGGTTATTAATCATTTATATAGCAGTAAGACTGCACCGCACTTGTCGCAGATTGTTCTATCCTATTTGTATTATATTGTAGTTACTCGTGATCGATCTAAAGGGAAAATGGACCTGATCATTGAACTTGTTTCATAGTCGAAGGCCCAATTCTTTACGACCATAGGCGACGTCAAGCTGGTGCCATTATACTTTAATGTAATTAGATAATTCGCGCAATAATGATTAAATCATCATTTTCAGAATGCTATTATTTATCTACAGTTTATTGGCGGACATGGACATAAAATACAAAGGTAATGGGTTCGAATCCCTATCTCTTAGTATCTGGTGGTGCTGGAACATTCATCATCAGCCGGTATCGATCCACTGCTGGACATAGGCCTCTCCCAAGGCACGCCACCACATGCGGTCTTCCGCTCTTCTCACTCTTCTCGCTGGAACCTTGCATTCGTAATATTGGATAATTGGGGCACGGGTAGGCGGATGACGTAATTTCGCTATCGGTTTTATGTGTGTAGGCACAGGAGACAGATACTGGAGTCTGGACTGAAGGTAGTATCTGGAGGCTGACAGAGGAATATATTCCGAGGTCTCTAGTACACTCAAGATTAAAAATATTCGACTTCGTCGCGACGTAAGATAGCACGGAGTCCTAATTCCAATTAGAATTCGATTACAGTAGTTGGAATAGTCATGTCGGCAACGTTTGTTAGGTATAGTTGAGTTTATTTTATGCGATATGCTGTGGATGTCTGAATCCACAGTACTGTCTTTTACTCTGGCGGTGCCATGACGGAGACTTGTCTCTGTATTTTGACTATACTGGGCTAATGGAAAACTCAATGTACCATGCGACCATCTCTTTCTGGTTGGCAAAGCAATGTTATACTTGGCCGCGAATACAAGTTGAGTAAGTAAAGGTTTGGGGAAGCATCTGTCTACAGTTTAATCAGTACATTATGCTGAGTGGCTTAGGGGAAACTGAAAGAAAACTTTTACGTTCTAGAATTGCGTGGATTATACACGGTAGTACCTAACTCCTTGTATGTAGATACTGTAAATAAATAAATAAATTCATTATACTTAGAAATGATAGTAGTGTTCCTTATACGTACATTTTTCTCTTTCTTTCCAATTTACGCATGGTGTTATTCAATATTTGTTTTCGTCAAATACGTACACCACATTTTTTCGAATTTATTTAATTTCTAGGGGACGAGCGGTGCGAACACATGGGGGGGTTATTCAGTCAGCAGATATTTTCTTGCTCTGAGAAGCGTTCGAAGCAATCGCGGGGCGGCAAAATCGAGGATTTGCGATCGTCGATAGCGAGTGATGGTTTCCTTCGTCTTTCTGCAGATAGGGGTGTTACAGTAGTATAGTCATTGTGCTTATTATGTTATTAAGATTTTTTCCCTCAAAATACATTCGAATGTATTTCGCCATCTAAAATCTGGCGGTGCTCTGAGATGTTTTCGCCTGGTACAAAGTGTATTTGCACCATACGCGCACTTCTCATATAAAATTATAATATTTGTTTCCTCTTATCTAAAATATTTTCGAATTTTAAATTCACACGGTTCACACACGTGCAAATAATTCCCTTGGCGTCAGGATTCTGTAACCTGATACTCTTGGCAATAAATGTCGTCTATAACAAAAATTATGGACCCTTTTCAGAAATGGGCTAATTTTGAGTGTTATTTCTTAAAATCTCACAATCTCAAGGACAACAGTACAAAAAAAACCCTTCGAATTTCAAAATGGCTGTTTAGGACTTGATAGAAAAAATTATGAACACGAAAAATGGCGGATAACTGAGGGAGGGGCTTAGATACGTCCTACGAATCAGGTGGTGACCTGTTGCGGCCATATTTGCAAGAAGGGAAGAGGAGGTGTTATCATCAAGCTGATGATGGAGAGGTGGGGAGGACAGGAGGACAGTCAGGATCGTGCGGGAGAATTGATCGGATGTCTTTGGCGGTTCGAGAGATTCAGGAGTCCGAAACGGTCGCCTCTCGGAATTCGACTACGAACATTAATCGAGAAGGAGTCATCGCGCGGTAATTTGGAACGGACTCTACTGGGGCCGGTTTCGCGTTTCGGGAAAGACAATCGATTCCTTCATAACTGGTTTGGAGTTGAGAACACGGTTTCTCCTCTGGGAAAATTGAAGGGAGCGCGCGGAGTGTCGGGTTTACGTGTTAAGTGACAAGTGAGATAGTGCGAAAATAGGTATAATTCGTGGACTTTGAACTCTATTAGTGAAGTGACGTTGTGTGCGGGGAGCTGGACGTGGATAGAGAGGCGCCGGTTGCTGAGAAAGCTGGGCGGGTGCCGGGGTAGACTGGATTGGCTTAGAAGCCTGAGCTAAGTTGCATGCTTCAATTAAAAATATTCCATCGAGACTCATCACTTCCGAGGATCGCAATTGCGTGCGGTTTTCCACCGAAGCGTCGATTCATTTTGGCGGCCGATTTATTAATCCGCGAACGTAAAACAATTACTCGGTTGCGTACTATTGTTTTCGGCGCGTTACCAAACTTAAAAGCGAGGGACAGCGTAAACTTTGCTCAAAAACGGCGCGCGAAATTAGCTCAAAGCCATCGGCGGCCTAGACGTATGATTACAGGAACCACTGCAAATCATCTGGCTGAGTGTTTCACGGACTTCAAGAAATCGCCGTGACGTGCGACATATATCACCAACATTGCTGCGCAGCGGTAAAGGATACATCACCATCATTACCAGGCAGCTGTAAAGAATTTCCACCATCGGAACGAGCTCAGGAATTTCTCACAACCAGCGTAAACACGACAGGTCGTAGTGAAAGATAGCACTGTATTCTTTGTTATCTGTAACTCACCTGGAAAGTGTATCACGCAAAGGAGAACCCATTTACATTAAATGCATGGTTTAGGTTTAAGTATAATAAGCTAAAATAGAAGGTCTGTCGATTCGGAAGATGTTTTAAACCTACTTGGGGGGAATTAACTGCGACTTTTACGTAAAGGGGAGTGCTGTGCACCCTGTTCTCACTTGGTAGCATTGTCATTTCCTGGAGGTCGTTCTAGGTTGATTTTCCACGAGGAAAGTTGAAAAACTGAATTCCTTTGAGTCGATCGCCTACTGTTAGATTAAGCATACTAGATTAGCTCTAAGTAATAGATTAACATAGGTTTAATGATATGCGCATGGTAGTTTTAGGCACCAAACATTCAAGCTGAACGTCCCCGTCGTGCTTGGTGGGCAATGTGGAGTTTGAACGACTAGACTTGATTATAAATCAAATCTGACGCAAAGAGAATAAACAATCTGAAAGCATATAAAGAATAACTTAGTCAAATTTCATAGCGAATCGGCGAGGTAACAAACTAATAATTTGCATGTTAGAAATAGAAAAGAGCATAATGTCTCAACACCCAGGTTAAAGGATTCAGGAAATACACTCTATGCTTGTAATTATATTTTTAAGTATGTACTTACTTATTTGAATAAATAAATAAAGCTTTTTTGTGACATATTGATACGAGTATAATAATAGATGAAAAAAAAAATCGGGAAGGGTCGCCCTAGACGATCGTACCGAGACCAGATCGGGCATGTGCTCAAAAATCCGTTGTCTCTGCCTCATGCTATGTATGTCTGTTCTTGGGTACTCATTACTTTAACCGGCGTTGAAATGTTATTCCAGTTCGTCTTTTTTTTATGGACACTGAACCGGTTGGCTATATCACCTACTACATCCGTGATGTCAGCGTGTAACACCTTGGTGAACTAGGTGCCATGTCAGTGCTTTCCTTCGGTCGCGCCGGCTACACTGAACTGGACGGAAAACACGAACTATTTAAATAGCCGTTTCAACCAACCTTTTATTCAGTGCGGTTGTACCAACCCGAGCGGGTTAAACCCTACCACCTAGTTAGGTAAGAAGGGAAGGGACCTACCTACAGTTTTACGTGGTATCCGAACCACGGTCATCCTCCAACGGTCTAGCGGTCACATCCACTGACCGCGCCCAGGTGTGCTTGTGTGCTAATATGATCCGACCGACAGTCGATCGGCCGCACCACTAAGCTACCAAGGCTGACAATGTCTTGAGGGTATACGCAATATTTGTGTAGCCTCCACGAAAACGCTCCATATAAGCGGATTCGGTTACGGATTTAATTTCCGGAAAAATGGTGGAAAGTGGTCTTATTTTCCGGAATCCGCGAGAATTTGTGAAACTATACCCTTTTATCTTTATTCACTGGCAGATGCGAAAGAAACATGGGAGCATGGGAATATTCAAATATGTTCCGTTATTGAGACTGATCTGAAGTATTGAAACATTTAATTTTATATTTTAATTTTCATTAACTTCTTTACGAAGCGATGCACCATAAATTAGAGAAGACATTTTTTTTTAATAAAAAAAAAGTATACAATTTTTGGAACTGATAAAAGTTTATTTCCATATGTACTACGTTATGGCGACATTCCATTGAATAAATTTAAATTCCTGATGAAAAAGAGATTCTCGAAATTGTGATCGGTGTAACAAGGAGGATGACATGTATCATTTGCTGATGGAGTGTGGTCAGAACGAGGAATTACGGAGGGAATTACAGACGTCACTTAGGGTGGACAGACTCAATTTGTTTTTTAGCATACATAAACTGTTGGCGAGCCCAAGTGAGAGGGATTTAGTAATTGTATTGAAGTTCTTGGAGCGTTCTCTATCCCTTAGGGACTCTAGGGCTTAAGATGACTAGAAGATGAGTACTACGGGGACTGATATTAACAAATTAATGTTAAAAGCCCTAAAAAAAACTGTTTCACTGTAGGGTAGGCAGAAACAAAGAATCTCCGCGTGTCCCCACTTTTGGCGCTTACACTCTTAATGGTCTTCATAAGTGCTCGTCGGTTAAGGGTACTACGCACTTGACACACATCTGTTTAAGTAGGTACATAATTTAGTTCACATCAGTGAACCGATACGCGCTGATGATGACTATTTATGCTTTAAAAATGTTGACATATTTTTAGTTGTTAAAGAAATAATTTATTAATTTTACTCCTTTTAAACTTTTCACATCATAGTTTCATGGCCCTGAAAGTTGAACCACGTACTATAGTAATGATATGCATATCAGATTCAACTAACTTACCTTCAGTCCTAAGTTCTAATGAAATGAAAATTACCATCCGAGTATTCCGAGCAAGTAATTCACTATCAGTCCTTATAGTGCTGCGTGCAGCGGGTTAATTAATTAAAACAAATATAAAATGTCGATATTTGTACGAACAAACCGCACGCTGTATCCCGACAATCGGGGTAAGCAGAGTAATCGGTGTTTTGCTGCAAGTACACTTGAAAATTACAGCATCACACCGACCAACACATTTAGCCATGTATTAGGACAAGATAACTAACAAGCAGCTGGCAAGGCACGAAGACGACGTGTGTGAGGGAACAATTATTTATTTAAAATGTGAACAATAATTAAATGTAGTTAGGCAGAAAACTACCAACCAATAAAAATAAAAAAAATAATAATGGTTGTGTTCATAAGTGTTTTTACGAGAGAAAAAAAACGGCCAAGTGAATTTGATGGTTTTTATAGTTCTGGAGACTAAATGTACCTACTTATTGGCTCCTCTGATTTAAACTTATTTGAGACTAGCTGAGCCCGCGGCTCCGCTCGCGTGAAATTCGTATTCCAAAGAATAATGTAAGTAACTAAGGGCGAGGCCGAAGGCCGAGCTGCGTTCAGGTAATCGATAAACCTTCTTAAAGAAAGTAACTAACTAAGGGCGAGGCCGAAGGCCGAGCTGCTTTCAGGTAAACGATAAACCTTTCTCAAATAAAGGAAGTAAGTAAGGGCGAGGCCGAAGGCCGAGCTGCGTTCAGGAAGACGATAAACCTTCTGGAAGAAAGGAAGGAACTAAGTGCGAGGCCGAAGGCCGAGCTGCGTTCAGGTAAACCAAAAACCCTCTTCCGCCTTCGGGTCTCGCCCTTAAAGACTTCTTTTCTTCGATAGAATATAATATCGTTTACTCAATCTATTTATTTCATAAAAATAAAAAAGTAATATTAATAACTAAAGAATTAAACCTACCTAACAAACATTAAAATAACTATCAAAACGGGCATTTTCAAATGTTCTTAGAGCACTTGCGGCATTACCCCGCTGGATGGCAAGGCTTACCCTTTGAATGAAGTACATAAGCCCTTGATGGCAGGACACCAGTTGCGTCAACCAGCTCAAGCCTCTTTTGGCTTCACTGCTCCACGGACCGAGGGTTTCAACCGCAAACGCAACAAATTCGAAATCTTGAATTATATTTCTATATTTGCTGCGTTTGAGGCTCTCCGCCCCAGCCTCGGCCGCGCCAGCCGCTCTTGAAGATGTCCTAACGTGACTTGGAGCCAATGTGAGAACCAAAGTGGCGTCCCACATCAAAGAACTACTCTTAGTCCATGGCACTAAGGTGATAGCATCGGGCCTCTTGCCATCCAGCCGGGAATAACCGCGAGGTTCTAGGATGCACGGTATATTTGCCGTTAGAAGCGTGGACTTTATAATAAAATTTAAATTAAATTAACTCAATCTTAATATTAATTAACTTTATTCGAGATGGTTTAGCTTCTTCCTGAACGCAGCTCGGCCTTCGGCCTCGCCCTTAGTTACTTGCTTTCTTCGAGATGGTTTATCATTTGTCAGAACGTAGCTCGGCCTTCGGCCTCGCCTTAGTTGCTTACTTTCTTCAAGATGGTTTAGCTTCTTCCTGAACGCAGCTCGGCCTTCGGCCTCGCCCTTAGTTACTTGCTTTCTTCGAGATGGTTTTTCAATTATCCGAACGTAGCTCGGCCTTCGGCCTCGCCTTAGTTACTTACTTTCTTCAAGATGGTTTAGCTTGTTCCTGAACGCAGCTCGGCCTGCGGCCTCGCCCATAGTTACTTACTTTCTTCGAGAAGGTTTATGGTCTTCCAGAATAGAGCTCGGCCTTCGGCCTCGCCCTTAGTTACTTACTTTCTTCAAGAATGTTTTTCTTCTTCCTGAACTCAGCTCCGCCTTCCGCCTCGCCCTTAGTTACTTTCATTGAGAAAGAATATCGTTTACGTAAGCGCAGATCCGCCTTCGGGCCCGCCTTTAGTTACTTAGTTTCTTTTTTTTAAATACGAATTTCACGCGAGTGAAGCCGCGGGCAACATATATATAAATTTTATTGCACCAATGACAGCGACATACTCGTAACTTCGAGTTTCAGTTATTATTTTTATTTATCAAACAATTTGTCACCGGCCAGCTCACGTCGAGATGACAGTTCTCCGTTGTCAACATGACATTTAAAATTGTTTTTTACCTTTACTTTGGATTATGTGATTTTTATTATATTTTTTAATTGTTATGTTCATCCGGGATATACACTGTCACTATAAAAAGTTTCGTCAAATTCCGTTCAGTGGTTTTTGCGAGATGCGTACAAATAGACATTTTTGCATTTACGATTTTATGATATGTATAGAAATAATAGATATGTATAGACTATTGTGTTCAAGTTATAAAAAAGAAGAACTGTCATTTTCGTTGTATCTACTTATTTTTAAATTTCGAATGAATATTTTATTCAAATTGTATTTGCTGCCAGTTCTCAAGATATAATTATGTACTTTGGACTACGTGATTTTAAACGCGCAATAATGTTTATAATTGATAATTTTTTTTTTATTTTTGTTATTTTTTTTTACGTATTATGTTAACCCGGCATATAAACTGCCACTATACAAAGTTTCGTCTTATTCCGTTCAGTGGTTTTTGCGTGATGCGCGTACAGACAAACAAACAAACAAACAAACAAAAAATTTAAAAACTGTTCTAACATGTTCAGTATCTCATTTTAAGCCACCCTGGTTAGTTTTTTTCCGAATACATTCAATGTACAGACTTTCTTACCTCTACGATTTTATTATATGTATAGATTGTATAAGGATTTAAATATTCTATATTGAACGTCAGACCTCAATATCGTTTTGGTAGTAGGTATTGTTCATTGGTAGTTTTCTGCTTAATTACGCTCAGCTGTTATTAGAGATAATAAAACTTACATATTTCCCCCCAAGTAGTTAGTCTCGAGTCATTCAAGAGAGGCGTTAACAAGCACCCGACAGGACGGTATTTCATTCGCAACCACCGCGTACGACCGAATGTCCATGGGCGTCGTTAGACACACGCGGCGCCACATGTCGCGCTTTCTAAAAAATATTAGTAAAAAAATTACTAAAATTTTGACTGGAATGAACTGTCTTTATAATTAATCTATTTAGTACTCAGCTTGACTCGTGATCAGCGAAGACGACAGTTAGACGACGGTAGCAGGTAATTCCCCGCACCCCCTCCGGGATCGGCGATATACGCTATTAACAGACGTTCCGATTTGGTTGGACCAGACCACGACCCGACCAAGTCAGGGCCGACGTGGGATATTGCTACAGACTTCCGACGGTCGGCAATCCAACCGTCAGTTGCCTATTGCTAAGTCTAGCGAAGTACCAGGGCATAAGAAATTGTTAGGAGGTTCGCCGTTTGAAGTCTCGACCGCATTAAGTACTAACGAAGTCGGAACGAACCTCCAATCGTGCTGACCACGTGCCGACTTGGTTGGACGGTCGGCTGGTCGGATGCGCAGGCGAGCCGACCACGTTCAACCAGTTGTCGGACCGACCACCTTATACACGTTCCGTTTTGGTCGTGGTCGGGTGGTCGGCTCCAACCAAGTTGGAACGTCTGTTACTAGTAATAGCACAGATTACTTAATAGTTACTTCGTAACAGATAAATCACTCCATGGAAAATGTTCCTACCTTCGGGCTTTAATAGCCTACTGTTTCACATCGCCAATCGCTGCGTGCAAAAATGTATCTTAACGATCGAGTGTAAAGTGGTTATTGCTTTGCAGCTGCGAGCAGTTGCGTGGGCGAGCGTCTATGTATACTTCGCGCGGCTGACGAATTTGCACTGAAATAGACCGCCGGCGGCCCGTCGGGCGGTAGATAGTTAGCGCGCGCAAGTACATAAAGTGCGTGAGGCCTGGTAATAGTCGCAACCTGTGGACTTGCTCGCCGGACTGACCCCGTCAGTCCTGCCATCAAGAACTATATATATATTACTAAGCGAGGTGCCATGCCAGAAAATTAGCGAACTGTTGTCCAGCCTGTTGATACGAATGTTCGTACTACGGGGCGCGCTACTAGCTTCAAATGAGAATATAAAATCTCATGCATATTTAATAAACTTTGGCATGGGAGTCCATGCCAAACTTTCAACGAAAACTTAAATTTAACGGAATATACGAGTAATACATTTAGAGTGTCTAGCTGGTAGTTATATTGTTCTTTATTACTTTTAATCAATGATAATATATGTTTAAAATAGAGGTGTTGTTCGACCTTCGCAAGTGGCACTTTAAGCCTCTTCCAATCACAGTGACGTCATGGGCTCAGCGGAATGGGGAGCGGGGACAGGGGCGCCGCCGTCCCCCCACTTTCCTCTTTACTAGAGCCGGATGGAATTGCCACAAGGTGCTTATTACGACAAAACAAAGCGAATGCGAATAGCGCGCAAAGCGTATTCATTTTAATAAGTATGAAACATTTTAGCTTTGTGAATTTTTCAAATAGTGCTCCACTAAAGAATATAAAATTGTATTTGGAGAAAAATTCTAATAAATATACATTAATTCTCTATATATTTACAATAGACATTGCCGCAAAAGTAGAGGAATATTTGGATTTTTTTCTATCGAGCGAAGTTAAAACACTTGCTGTTTCAACGTCGAGGTTCACTAAAAATAATCCTGTAAATTGAAAACCAAGAACATTCCCTGTACTTATCTTTAACTTTTCATATGTCTGCATCAATCCTACGGTACAGATGACCCGAGTGGTAGAGGTCAATGCTCCGCCTGAACATTTTTTGTTCGTTTTTTTTTATGGAAACTGAAACGGTTGGCTACATCTTACTTATTTATAGCGGCTTATGTCGCTGTTTGGATAACCTTTCTTAGATGTGGTAAAAATCGTCAGCGAAAACCCCATGTAAATCTATTGAGTAGTTTTCGACTTATATGCGGAAATAAAATTGATGACGGCTCTGCGGCGCGCCGGTCAGTGTCGGTCCATTTTTAGCTTAATTTGTTAGAATTTTACACCTATAACATCGATAGGTATTTAAAATTAAAAATTACTTTATACATCTCAGAGCCCAAGAATTCTACCACGCCGAACCTGTGTCCCATAACCGCATACTTAGTATGCAATTCTCAGCCTTGTAACTTCAGAACAAACTCCACAAGCGGGTTAGTATGGAACAATGGGACAGCCCTAACCGTGTTACCAATCCTGCCCGAGCCGTGTTGCCGCGGTTTGCATGCATAATCTGTGCATTATGAGGACATGTCTGCATTTATACGGACAGATGTGTAGATATACATTTCTGCCGGTCGTACAATGGAGAGAACGTCAAGTCCATTCATTTATCGAGTTCGTACCCGACACAACCGCGACCGAACTTCGAACCAATCCATTGAAATTTTTTTAGAAAGCGCCACATTTAGCGTCGATCCACCCTTAAGCTGTCTAACGACGTCCATTAACATTCGGTCGCATGCGAGGATGCCAATGTCAAGCGAGTCTGACAGGCGCCCTCACGCCCCTTGAGTTACCCGTGGATGTACTTGGAGGGGAAATATGTGGGCCAGTTTTGTTGAGGAAAGATCCGCTTGCGGTCACCCGCACACGTTGTCGCGTATCAGTGACGTGTCGACTACTCACAACCCAACGTTTATCAAGTAAAATGCGGCCCGTTCTCTTAAAGAAGGCAAATGTACTTCTAATTGGTGGAGTTAGTGGAGATTTTTGTTGTCACAAAATCCCTAAAAAAAAAAAAGGAAAAAAGTTCGGGAATCTGATACAGACATATCTCACAATCATTCCGCGCGCGCGACGAGCATGGGTCGCCGTTCGAGTTGCGACGACGCGACGTGCACCACACATGTGTGAACTGGTTCGGCTCGGCATCGAACGCTCTGAAGCTGGCTTCCCACGGTGCGTGATTCTACGGATCATCACGCACGGCCGACGACCACGGACAGCCACGCCCCGTGCACCAAGGTTCTTCCAACGGTGCGTGATTCTGCGGATCATCACGCACGGCCGACGACCACGGACAGCCACGCCCCGTGCACCAAGGTTCTTCCAACGGTGCGTGATTCTGCGGATCATCACGCACGGCCGACGACCACGGACAGCCACGCCCCGTGCACCAAGGTTCTTCCAACGGTGCGTGATTCTGCGGATCATCACGCACGGCCGACGACCACGGACAGCCACGCCCCGTGCACCAAGGTTCTTCCAACGGTGCGTGATTCTGCGGATCATCACGCACGGCCGACGACCACGGACAGCCACGCCCCGTGCACCAAGGTTCTTCCAACGGTGCGTGATTCTGCGGATCATCACGCACGGCCGACGACCATGGACAGCCACGCACCGCACATGTTGTCATTCCAAAATGCAAAGTGACAGAGATGAGTCTGTGTTTATACGGACGACCGCGGACCGCACCGCACGAGCATGCACGAGCTCGCGCTTTATTTGAAGTTACCGACTCGTAGCGGATCCGTCTTCTCCATGTCCGTCCGCAATATCACGCAACGTGGGAAGCCAGCTTAACGTCGCAAGAGCGATCGTTCGAACCGAACCCGACGCAGGCCCCGCCCCATCGCTCGACGTCAAGCAATTCAGAAATTCGAATTGGTCACATCGATCGTTCGAATTCGTTGTATTGGTCCGAATGTGAGTAGACGGATTAAGGATAAATTGGTAGAAAAAAAAACGACCAAGACTCGCACAGTCTTTTACTTTAGAGTATGCACTATAATCACACCACGTTTGCTGCTTGTATGTATTACCGTTTTTACAATATAACAAAAACCAAACAAAAAATAACTATAAGCAACCCGAGAATTCCCGCGTTGGCCCACGACCGCGGTGGGACCACGGCCCATCGCGGCCGGGGGCCCGGACGGGGCCCGGGGCCGCAACGCCTCGGCTTGCTAAAGACCATTCATATCATCATAGCACACATTTACTTACTGTTTAGTTGATTTATTTTATTATTAAATTCACATACTATTTTAAAAATCTAGGAGTGAGGGGCAGAGGGGGCCCCACGTCCAATTTTACGGGTAGGCCCCAGGCCCCCCAGACCGCCCCTGCCTATGGTACCTATGTTATAGAAAATAAAAAAGTTTTAAAATACAAACGAAATGAATAAATTCTAATAAAATCAAATCCATTTATTTGCACACATTATTGAACAATATTAATAAACAGTATTAAAATCGTGATCTTGAGACATCGCTATTTGACATTATTCATCTTTAATAATAAATAAATTATATTTCCATTAAATAGACTAAAATATGAGATATTAAAATATAGAAAACATCTCTAAAGATTGTGAATGGGCTTCTACCTCCCATGTCATGTCCGCTATCAACATTTAACACTCCATTACGACAAACTCTCTATAAACACCTACCTATTTATAAAGTGTATTTATGGCTTTTCCTCTGCAGTTAAGTGCCACTTTACGTCCGCAAACGGCTTCTATCAATGCACGGCCCCTTGATTACTTCTCCTATTGTGATTCAACACGCGTTGTATTTGCCGCCGCCGCCAAAACATATTTCAGACGCGAAACGAATTTAGGAAGTAATGAGGTACTTAAGATTCCCCTCAATTTTTTATAATAAAACTTTTGAGGTTGGCGGGTCGGCCGGGGCGCACGTCTGCCTTCCGCTTCCACCCACAGCTCCTTTGATAGATCAACTAGTCGATTTCAGGCATATTTTAGCAATATCTTTAAAAATTCTGCTTGTAAAGATCGCTGCGAAAGTAAGAGAAAAGAAAGAAAGAGGGTCTACGGGGCGTAGTGGGTCTTGCGGCGTAGAGGGTCTACGAGACGTAGCGGGTCTTGCGGCGTAGAGGGTCTACGAGACGTAGTGGGTCTTGCGGCGTAGAGGGTCTACGAAGCGTAGCGGGTCTTGCGGCGTAGAGCTTCTACGAGGCATTGTGGGTCTTGCGGCGTAGAGCGTCTACGAGGCGTTGTGGGTCTTGCGGCGTAGAGGGTTTACGAGGCGTAGTGGGTCTTGCGGCGTAGAGCGTCTATGTGCCGTAGCGTGGCTAGCGGTGTAGAGCGTCTACGTGCCGTAGCGGGGCTAGCGGTGTAGAGCGTCTTCGTGCCGTAGCGGGGCTAGCGGCATAGAGCCTCTACGAGCCTGAGCACATGGGGAGTAGTTAGCCGGCGATCCGGGTAGTTTGCTCAATGGTTGTAGCATATTTAACCGAGTTACAGCGGATTTCACGTTCCTACCGAACTCAAAGTAAGGTCGACTTATACTACGAACCCCTCCTCGCTTCCGACGCCAGCATTTTCGGCTCCGCTAGATGTGTTCGCTTTTTACTATACTGGTGTCGAAAAACGAGTTCTTTCCAATGGCATTCCGAAAGAACGAGGCTGTAATTAAGAAGTAGAGCCAGTTTTAATGACTTAAAATTTTCTGAAGGACGTTTAGTTGAGTTTGAGCCTTCTTTGAATATGGTCCTTCCATTAATGAGATGTTTTTACCGACAAAATCCAAATCAAAATTTTAAAAGATTATAAATTAATTGTAAAAAAAAAATTTTTTTTCTTGTTGCAAGCAGAACTAAGCAACAGAAATTAAACATACGCCGTAGTTCTTGGTTTTTCTGAGGTATGATTAACTCAATAGCATAAATAAATACATCTTTTTAAAATTGTATTATATTAATATGTGGTATATATTAAATGACTTGGCAACTAGTTCCTGCCAAAACATGTTTGGTATTTTACATTAAATAGTTATGTATATTAAATATATTATCCTTTAGCGACAGTAAACTAAAGGATACAATCTTCCTAACTTAATAAAAGCCCAAGCGACAGTCCCAACATAATCTCATCGAACGCTCCGAGATCCATCATGGCGATAATCTGCTATCAGACAGAGGGATGAGAGATAAATAATTTACTTCCCGGATAGGGATTAGGGATGCTGTAACCCGGAAGACGATAGATGGAGTAGTGGACGGCCTAGAGTCTGTCAAGCGAATCTTAGCCGCGCATGAATGGAATTTATTATTATATTTTATTAAACTTACTTTTTCTGAAATATAATAAACGTTACAGGGTTAACCGGTTAACCTATTTATGTGATATAATGTATCTATACAAATTCCATATAAAGGGTGTCCGCACGGAAAGGGGTGACTGTGCACGTGAAGCTGAATAACTTCTGTTAGACGTCTTTTTATTTTAGATCTATTCTCTGTATATTTTTGTAGACTAGGGTTAGTCTCCAAATGTGTTGAATATCGAAACTAAGTTATAAAACAAACGTTATTCACTTTCACGTACACAATTCAGATTCAGATTCAGATATTTATTTCGCCATAAGGACGCTGCTCTGCGGAACTAGCATCCCTTATTCCCTGCCACCCGTCCTATCTCCGCATGACTCGTCGCAGTGAGACTCAGCACCCTTTTGTTGCTGACATTGGGCTTTTAAGAACCCATCGGTTCTCTAAATCGTTTCTTTGTCGCACCGCTAGAGTGTGGAACTGCCCTTCGGCGAGTGTATTTCCTGAATCCTTTAACCTGGGTGTCTTCAAGCGTCGTATTAACGGGCTAGACAGCCTAATTAACAACATAACGCAACATTAAACATAACAATAACATAACAATAACATTCCGCAAATCTGCTGGCATGTCACCTAACTGAGCGTGGTTTCGACTGCACCATTGGTCTCTCGGCACAGCCACCCATGCTGGTTTACATAAAAAAAGAACACACAACATTAACAATATTTCATTGTGACATGATATGCATATTCAGTATGGTTCGTCATCATTGTTTTTTGTATAGTCCGTAAATTATTTTTTCTTTTATTTCTTGGTAGGTATTTTGGTTTTTAATTGTGTGCTGACTGGCGGCACCTAGCCACAACAGAATAAATATCGATAATAGCCTACAACGTTTCGTGACCCCAACAGAAAGATTCACTATCACACCAACAGATGGCGCTTAGTCGAATAATAACTAATGCCATAAGCCACTTAACACACACTCGAAATGACAAATACGCCTACATATACAGGTCGCTTAGCAGAACGGGCAGACGCCCACAGAACATCAGCTGCGCAGCAACAGTGGAGCCAGTGGATACGAAAACGCTATGTCAGCCTCGGTAGCTCAGTGGTGCGGTCGGTCGACTGTTATTATTAAGCAACCCTGGGCGCAGTCAGTACTTGGATGGATGACGGCTCGACCGTTGGAGGCTGAGGTCCCTTCCCTCCTTACCTTACTAGGTGGTAGGGTTTATCCCGGCCAGGTTGATACCACCGCACTGAACGAAAGTTCGGTCGAAACGGCTATGTAAATAGTTTGTGTTTTCCGTCCAGTTCAGTGTGGCCGACATGAAATGAAGGGAAGCACTCACATGGCACCTACTAGTGCACCCGGTGTTATGGGCTGACATCACGGATTTTCTAGGTGAAGTAGCCACCGTGTCAGTTTCCATAAAAAAAACGCTTTACCTTTTATATCAACTTTCATAACTGCCAATTTAGTTAGTTTAAATATTGCATTTTAGGCTTAATTGTTAATTGTTTGATCTTAGACAAAAAAAGGAGGTTTTTTTTAAATAAATGGGCTGGAAAATAAATTAACATGATTTTGAAATTTATTCGAACTACTGCTGAAAACATAAAACGTTGACTGTTTGTCAGTTCTCAATACGTATATTTTGTTAGATTAGAAAATATAATTATCATTATGATTACTTATCAATTTAAAATTATCTTGAAAGTTATATAAAGGAACACACATAATACGAAAACTCGCTAAGAATCTGGAGTCTGGAGTAGACTAGATACCTTCAAAAGCTCTATTTAAGTTATTCAATTTATCCGCACACATATTTTGATACCTGACAGATTACTCTTGCTACGAATATCTCATTGAAACTAACGTAAAACTCATTTTGGATTGACTTTGAAGTTTAGCGATTTCATATTACACATTATACTATAAGTACATAATGTACGAGTGTGAGCGTACCTTTATATACTAACTAAATACTACTTTATATACTACTCCAAACATTTTGAAGATGATTTTTTTTATTACCCCAATTCTTTCGAAATCCGTTGTTTGGATTTTTTATTTTCCATGAAAAATAAAATCATTTTAGGTAGGTTTAATGATTGTATGAAAAAAAAGTTTGAGAGTAATATCAGGCCTCACGCACTCTATGTACTTGCGCGCGCTAACTACCTACCTCCCGACGGGCCGCCGGCGGCGGTCTATTTCAGTGGAAATTCGTCAGCCGCGCGAAGTATACATAGACGCTCGCCCACGCAACTGCGCGCAGCTGCAAAGCAATAATCACTTACACTCGATCGTTTAGCTACATTTTCGCACGCAGCGGTTGGCGAAGTGAAACAGTAGGCTATTAAAGCAGAAGGTATGGAACTTTTACTATAGAGTGATTTATCTGTTACGAAGTAACTATTAAGTAATCTGTGGTAATATGCTGTGTAGATTTTTTAACCAAAATGACCTGGGGAATTCCCCGGTGAAATGTCCACTGTACATTTTCGTATACCCGGTATAATTATAGGTTTGAAGTGAAGTAATTGAAGTAAAAACTATAGAATAATGTTTCACTCATACTTACGTAAAATGACCTCTTAATAATTAGTATTTAACTTGCTCTTGGATACGTCGAAAATTCCGCCATTTCTAATTCAATGCGAAGAAAAACTGACAAACAAACTTTGCAAATCACTTTGTTTTGTTATTACTTTGAGAGTATTAAATTTATCTTTTTATAAATAATTAATTAATTTGTATTTCTTGTACACTTTTTATGTTATGTTTTTATCTACTTTAATTATCCTTTAAAAACAAAACGAAAATCGTCTTACATTACATGCATATAGGACTTTAGTTCTTACAGGATTTATGGTCTGTATGTTTACTATTGTATTCAATTCAATTCATTTAATCTCTTTAGGTAACAAGTTACAATTTTACCACGTTTAGCAAAGTATTAGGACAAGATAACTATCAAGCAGCAAGTAAGGCACGAAGACCCACCCGCTGCATGACTCGGTGGAAGGACCGTGCCAAGGTGAGAGGTGGCTAGCCTGTAGCCCTTTAGCACGACATCTTGTCCTTATTCGATAGCTGCTTTACTCCGCTTACGTTAGGTCACACTTGGAGTATGCCTCAATAATATGGAGTCCTCAATACAACATTTATATTGACGAGATTGAGCGTATTCAAAATAAATTTTTGAAATACGTTGGTTATCGAACTCAAAGTAGCAGTCTTCAAAACAATTTCGCGCTTACTTCTCTTGCTAACAGAAGACATATCAATCACAGATGTTACCTTTCTTTTCAAAATCATAAATTCATTTGTCGAGTCACACAGTATTTATTGGATAAAATTAAATTTAGATGTCCAATCAGAAATACACGTTCTACTGACACATTCTCATTGTACAGAAGTCATTGTAATTATAGCGAGCACAGATTCATAAATCGATGTTGTAAGACATATAATGATTTGTTCTGCAGTGTCGACATTTTTAACACTAGTTTAGGTAAATTCAAAAAACTCTGTTATAATATTATACGATAGGTCATTGGTCTCACTTGCTCAACAATTTTCTAAATCGCAATGTTTTATTTTTCGTTTTTTCGTTTTCCTTTCTTGTCCAAATTTAAACAAATGTATACACTTTCTTAAAATATAATATCTATAAGTTTTGTTTATATTATTAATTGTAGGATTAAAATTATTTGTAGAAACTTTACTGGTTTAGGTGTTAGTCTAGAGTTAATTTACTATGTATTCATTTTGTAACTGTTTGTTTCTGAAAGTTTAAAATAAATAAAATAAAATTAATTAATAGTCGTCTTTTACGGCATGCACGGGGAGAGATGAAGATAAATTGTCCAAATAATAAGCTCGTTTCGCAGGATTCCTGTGTCCTGCGAAACCCTAAAAGTGTGGCAAGTGAGAATAATCCCTAATAATCGCAACTACCCCGCACATGACACTTGATCGAGGGTCACTTTTTCAGCCCGAATGGAGCGTCTAGTGCAAATCCATTCGGTGATGGGTCGCGAGCTCGCGAACGCGCGATAGCGAACTGACAGGGGGACAGAGGGGCTTCCTTTCAAATATTAATTATTTGCAATTTGTATTATTGTAATGTGAAATTCTATAGTGTACACACATGAGCCGGTACTATATTGTTTGGGGCCGGTACTTCCTTACCTATAATAAAATCCAACGTCTGCTTTCTGTCTGAGTGTCTGTCTGTCCGCTTATAACTCGAGAACCACTGAACCGATTTTAATAAAACAAAATTCTACGGATAGCTTGATTCTTCCCATCAACTATAGGCTACTTACTATCACGATAAATGGCTTATGAGGTTAGCATGAGGTTAGCAGTGAAGTGAAATATGAGAGCGGGCGGAGCCGCGGGCACAGCTAGTAAAAATAATAACCCCATTGCATCTCTTTTTTTTATTGGAATCTGACATGTTTGGCTACATCACCTACAACATCCGCGATGTCAGCCCATATAACAACGGCTGAACTAGGTGCCATGTCAGTGCTTCCCTTCGGTCGTGACGGCTACACTGAACTGGACGGAAAACACAAACTATTTACATAGCCGTTTCGTCCGACGTTTCATTCAGTGCGGTGGTATCAACCCGGGCGGGCTTAACCCTACCGCCTAGTAAGGTAGGAAGGGAAGAGACCTACAGTTTTACGTGGAATCCGAACCACAATAAGCCTCCAACGGTCGAGCGGTCACCCATCCAAATACTGACCGCACCCAGCGATGCCTAACAATCAATAGCAACAGTCGACTGTTTGCACCACGGAGCTATCGAGGCTGACAGCTAACAGCGCATGTCCTAAAAGGCGACTAAGGGATAAGAACAAGGTGCTGCGCTAAAGGGCGACAGGCTAGCCACCTATCACCTTTGAACGGTCTTTCCACCGAGTCATGCAGCAGATGGGTCTTCGTGCCTTACTTGCCGCTCGATAGGTTACTTGTCCTAATTACATTGCTAAACGTGGTGGTCGGTGTTGTGCTGTCATTTACAAGAATACTTGCGACACAACAAAGAATACTCTGCTTACCCTGATTGTCGGGATACAGCGTGCAGGATGTATGTATTTACAGTAACATATATTAGAAAATTTACATAAGGTACAAAGGTCGACTTATCCCTTAGAGAGATTTCTTACAGTCAACCTTTGGATGTTTGAGATTCGATAATATAGTGGAATGTAAATAGGTACAGTCAGCCTCGATAGCTCAGTGGTGCAGACAGTCACCTGTCGCTATTGAATGTTAAGCAACGCTGGGTGCGGTCAGTACTTGGATGGGTGACCGCTGACCGTTGGAGGCTGACCGAGGTTCGGATTCCTCGTAAAACTGTAGGTCCCTTCCCTCCTAATCTTACTTGGTGGTAGGGTTTAACCCGCCCGCGTTGGTACCACCGCACTGAATGAAACGTCGGTCTAAACGGCTATGTAAATGGTTTGTGTTTTCCGACCAGTTCAGTGTAGCCGGCACGATCAAAGGGGGATGCACTGACATGGCACCTAGTTCACCCGGTGTTATGGGCTGACATCACGGACGTTGTAGGTGATGTAGCCAACCGTGTCAGTTTCCATAAAAAAAAAAAACTAGTAGCAAAAGAGTTGAGCGTGAGAATTGAAGATAAAATAATAATAAGAATACTTATGCATTCCTTCCTTACCTTTAATACAATCCAACTTCTGCTTTCTCTCTGTCTGTCTGTCTGTTTGTCCGCTTATAACTCGAGAACCACTGAACCTATTTTAATACAGTTTGCTTCTACGGATAGCTTGGTTCTTCCCATCAATTATAGGCTACTTTTCATCACGTTAAATGGCTTATGAGGTTAGCAGAGAAGTCAAATATGAGAGCGGGCGGAGCCGCGGGCACAGCTAATTAACAATACATATAAGTACTAGCTGTGCCCGCGGCTCCGCCCGCTCTCATATTTGACTTCACTGCTAACCTCATAAGCCATTTAGCGTGATAGTTTATTATTTTTATAGTTTTTCATTAAAATCGGTTCAGTGCTTCTCGAGTTATAAGCGGACAGGCAGACATACATACACTCAGACAGAAAGACAGAAAGCAGACGTTGGATTTTATTATAGGTTAAGGATGTGTGGTTAGGTTGGGATAAAAACGGAAACTTGAAATTAGGCATCAGAATGAAAGAGGATTCTGCAGGTTCGAGCCCCGAGGGAACGGCTGACGGCGACTCTCGCGGTCTGTCAACCGTCGTCGGCAGAGTGATGGACGTGGTCGGCGAGGCAGCGCGCCGCGCGCGTAGCGTAGCGACTCATTATACGCATCGCCATTCGCTGTAGCGCTGGGCGTGCGCTGTTGGACGGGGTTGTATCACTTTAAGCACTATAAGTTGAAGTTTCCATAGTTCGTTCAAGTTTGGCTTGTTCATTAGCAAATTGGGCCATTCGAAATTGGGCCCAGTTGAGATACCTACATTTTATTGATGTAAGAAAATATTGAAAACAATAATTAAATTAAATATAAACTAAATTAATCTGACCAAATTAAACAATCCTTTCCTTATCCCTTACCTATAATTTCCTTATTCCTTATACCTATAATAAAATCCAACGTCTGCTTTCTGTCTGAGTGTCTGAGTGTCTGAGTGTATGTCTGTCTGTCCGCTTATAACTCGAGAACCACTGAACCGATTTTAATAAAAAAAAATCTACGGATAGCTTGATTCTTCCCATCAACTATAGACTACTTACTATCACGCTAAATGGCTTATGAGGTTAGCAGTGAAGTGAAATATGAGAGCGGGCGGAGCCGCGGGCACAGCTTGTGTACTATAAGATAACTATCCTAAAAATAGGAATTTAGTTTAAAAATATCATGAATATAACCTAGTAAATAAATTGAGTATAATTAAATTTGCAATTATATCCGCTGACAATTTTGTCCATTTGTGCATTGGGGGTAATTGTGAATTTGTGATTGTGTCCAACTGCGATTGGACTTTTGCTTTTTGGATTGCGAGTTTATTTATAAATCCAAACTTTATAATATTTATCTACAACTTTTCTCTTTGTATAGTTCAGTCAGTTAGAAATCATACATACATATCGACAATCGGGGTAAGCAGAGTAATCGGTGTTGTCATTTGCGATTATGCCCATTAGCAATCATTGTCGATCAGTCACATTAATTTGCTACTGTGCCCATTGTCAATTGTCGTCATTTACGATTATGCCCATTAACAATAAATTGTCGATCAGTCGCATTAATTTGCTGCTGTGCCCATTGTCAATAGTTGTCATTTACGATTATGCCCATTAACAATAAATTGTCGATCAGTCGCATTAATTTGCTGCTGTGCCCATTGTCAATAGTTGTCATTTACGATTATGCCCATTAACAATAAATTGTCGATCAGTCGCATTAATTTGCTGCTGTGCCCATTGTCAATAGTTGTCATTTACGATTATGCCCATTAACAATAAATTGTCGATCAGTCGCATTAATTTGCTGCTGTGCCCATTGTCAATAGTTGTCATTTACGATTATGCCCATTAACAATAAATTGTCGATCAGTCGCATTAATTTGCTGCTGTGCCCATTGTCAATAGTTGTCATTTACGATTATGCCCATTAACAATAAATTGTCGATCAGTCGCATTAATTTGCTGCTGTGCCCATTGTCAATAGTTGTCATTTATGATTATGCCCATTAACAATAAATTGTCGATCAGTCGCATTAATTTGCTGCTGTGCCCATTGTCAATAGTTGTCATTTATAATTATGCCCATTAACAATAAATTGTCGATCAGTCACATTAATTTGCTGCTGTGCCCATTGTCAATAGTTGTCATTTATGATTATGCCCATTAACAATAAATTGTCGATCAGTCACATTAATTTGCTACTGCGCCCATTGTCAATTGTCGTCATTTACGATTATGCCCATTAACAATAAATTGGCGATCAGTCGCATTAATTTGCTGCTGTGCCCATTGTCAATAATTGTAGACATTTACGATTATGTCCATTAGTAATAATTATCGATAAGTCGCATTCATTTGCTATTGTGCCCATTGTCAATTGTGATAATTTGCGATTATGCCTAATAACAATAAATTGTCGATCAGTCGATCTTCCTTCATTTCTATCTGTCGACGTACAGCTGCCTTCGAGTGGTCAGGAAGGGGAGAAGGGGGGGGGGGGGGGGGGGAGGTGGAGAAGCGATTTGGAGCAACACGAGTGGACACGTGCCCGTCAATACTGGAGCACTGACTGACAGGCGACAGTGCTGATCTAGGAGAAACTGGACGGGAAATGTGTTGTGTCAACGTTCCTTTACTATGTTCTTGCGGTAGGTAGATCTTCTGTGGTATAGTGATTCTAAGTGCTGCAAGTATACCTAGGTGTGACTGAACAGAAGAACAAATATTAAAGAGCTCAGGATCACTTTAAAACTGTCACATTTTTCGTTGCATTAGCGAAATATTTACATGCGTTTGACGTGTAATAGTGATTTAAAAAATAACTCTTCTAAAAATGATAGATACAAAAAAATTTTTTTTTGGTTATAACTAGAAAGCGGTGACTCATTCATAACCGATCGGACGAAATGTACACAAGTGAAAGAAGTGAAATATTGAGTGTTAAGTAGGGTTTATTTTTTTTTTACTTCCATGGCAAAACTATTAGGAAACATTAAATGTAATTTTATATAAGGATTCCTTATACTTTTGCGATGAAAAACGGCGGGTGGCCGAGTGTCCTGGGAGCCAGCTTCTCTTGCGAGAGGTCCGAGGTTCGAACCCGACCGGCGCGTGCACCAATGATTTATTTCTTATTTGAAAAAAAAAATACGTGCATACCTTCAGCCGCTGCTCCATGGTTCAGATTCTATGTAAAAATGTAGGTCCTCCGGGTTGACTGGAGGAAAATGCCTAAGGCAAAAAACCAGCCCTTGCCATGCTTTAAGTGTCATAAAGTGCATTATTATTTGATCTCTTTATTTACACATATATTAGAAACTAATTTTGCAGATATTAAAAATAACTAACATTAAAAAATATACAAAATTAAACTGACCTATGTAATATTTCAATCACAACTTATTAGAAAATCACAAAATAACAATGAAAAAAAAAAACCTAAAACTAAAATTAACACCTATTAAATAAAAAAAATTTCATCCATCTCCGCCGACTTCCCCACCGTGCCCAAAACACTAGCCGCGTTGCCCCTTTGAATCTCCAGCCCTATTCGCTGGAGAAAAAAAGATTTGGCGCGGCGGTCGCCCGACTTTTCTATTAACAACTTTCCGAGCTGATCAGAAAAGCATTTTGCGTCGGGCGACCACACGCCAAGGGTTTCCACGGCGAAGGCCAAAAACTCAAAGGAGCAACACAGCGTAGAATATTTGCTCTTCTTCAAATTTTGGGCCCCGAGAGCAGCAGACCCGGCAGAGATGGAGGAACCGACAATGTGAGTGGGGGCAAGGGTGTCCACACACGTTGCGTCCCACACCAACGCCCTCCCTTTGCTCCACGGGGTCAACGTCATGCCATCGGGCCGCTTTCCATCGTCACGACATAAGCCAGGCGGTTCTAATAAACTTGGAATGTCCGCCGTGGCTAGGGCTCGTTTTATTAAAATGTTGATCCTGCTATGCCGCGAACGACGACCAGCGCTGCGCTGGCACGACAGCCCGTGGTGACCGTATGGGTCAACGTTGGTGCCGCAGATGCAAGCATGTGGTTGACATACCCTCGCTCCCACTCTAAGGGCGACAGAAATGCGAGTGGCTTGGTCGTCCAAAAAGGTTCCCATATGGGGCGAAGGGTACGCGTGCAGCCATGCACCCGCCTCCTTTTCTGACGATGCTAGAAGTCTGGCACGATCGGCACCTGTTGAAACTTGGAGAATTTCGTTATAATTTATTTTGACCATAGGTAGGTCCCAGCCTCCCTGTGAATCCAGAAAAATCGGCAAACTCTGTGTTGGACACTTAGACCTCCAACAATCTACGGCATCGTTCAAGTGGCTCACCTCAAACTCACCAAGTGAGGGGGTAAGAATTATTCCTATGAGGCGAATACCACTATGAGACGATGATAGAAAAGCTGGAAGTGCTAAATCTTCCACTTTTCGAATGCCGATTCCGCCAAATTTTACCGGGAGAGTGGCCTGTCTCCATGACATGGGTTCCAAATGTACGTTTAAAATTAGTTGCATGCAAGCTTTAATAGTATAATCCATAGCTCGCAAACTCTCCACGTGCCTCCAAATTGGACTGCAACGAAGAAAGTAAGTGAGCCTTGGGATGCAGAAACAATGACGGAGCAGGAAGAGAGCAACGTGCTTATTGAGATGTTTAAGGCGTTCGGCGAAGAACTCAACCTTCTGTTGTTTTTCATCCATCAGTGGTGTGATAGACTCGTCTGTTAGTGGCGCCCCGAGAAGAAATAAATTTTCTTTCGATAGTGTTTTTATTCCTGGTAAAATGTTATTGAATTCGTCAAATATTTGAGATTTTTCATTTTCTGAAAACATAGCTGAAAAGTAAATTTGGCATTTTGAAAAATTCAAATCTAAACCAACTTTTTTAAAATTTTGTATAATGTTTTTGATAAAATAAACTTAAAAAAAATGCAGTTTCCCCAGGCTACCGATGGTCGGGCCCCAGGGAGAGAAACGTCCAGATGATTATTATTATTACGGAAATAAAAAAAAATTAAGCTAAATTAACAGCCCTAGAAAAACCAATAAAAAGTCTCAAAAAATCCTATAAAAACGCGATGCGCCATAGTCGGCGAAAAGGGATCAGCCCTCCGTACCTCCGAGGTACCGGCCTTCAAGTCTACCCTCGTCTCAAGTGTGCCGGCCCGAGCCTAATCTCTCAGCATCCATTTGTGTTTGTTTTGTATCGTTTTATCTCGCTGGGAAACGGCAGCAATTACCCTGCTCCTTGTGAACTCAATCGAATAACGAGGTCCCCATTCTTGCGGCCCGCGCTAGTGTCTTCCTTGGGGACTCGTTTTTTTTGTTTTATAAGTTTCTTTATATCTTTATTAATATAAGGTCTTTCAATAGTAGGTAACGATACGCTAAGGGCTGTATGTGTAACTAGAATACTATATTTTCTCATTAATCGTTTAAGACATAAAGGAGGATGGGCAAAAATGTATGGACTCTGGTACCCCCCACCAACCACCACCAACAGCAATGAGTCATATGTCGTTGGAAAGGTCTTTTAATATGTATCAATACTTACTATGACGGCTCATCCCAAAGAGTTGTGCTTTCGGAGATATACCGATTTTTTATATATGCTATCAATAGTCCTCATTATACAAAAAACATGTTAATAACATGTGAATGGTGTTATATTATTTATTAACTCAGACAGAACATCGACTGTGACAAACCGCAGGCTGTATTACACCCTCCCCCGAACCCACCAACACCCCACCCCCTCCCCCGCCATTCCTAGATGCGTGCGTATGCGCGGGCAGCATACAGGTAGGTAGTCGTTCGATTGTATTTTTTTTATGTAATCCGGTATGGGTGGCTGAGTCGGAGGGGCCAAAGCTGCTCCGACAAGCCAATGTCACCTCCGAATAGTTTTCGTACCGTAAGATGAAAACATTTTTTTTTATTGAAACTGACACGGTTGCCTACATCACCTAGTACATTCGTGATGTCAGCCCATAGCACCTTAGTGAGTTAGGTGTCATGTCAGTGCTTCCCTTACGTCGTCGTGTCGGCTACACTGAATTACGGAAAACACGGACTATTTACATAGCCGTTTCAACCGATCTTTCATTCAGTGTGGAGGTGTCATCCCGGACGGATTGAAACCTACCATACCTAGTAAGGTAAGAAGTGAAGGCACCTACAGTTTTACGTGGAATCCGAACCACAAGGTCAGCCTCCAACGGCCGATTGGTCGCCCATCCAAGTACTGACCTCGCCTGGTGTGCTTATGATCACGACCGACAGTCGAACGACCGCACCACTGAGCTATTGATGGAGAAAAAATCGTGTATGCCATTTTCAAGTATTTTGTTTCGCCGGGCGTAGTTATTGCCAAATATCATGTACATCTTATATTTTCTATTATAATTTAGAACAGAATGCAAAACTTTATTATTAATTTTTATTTTTCATTATACCATAATGCTGTCATAAATAGTAGCTGTGCAGTTGAATCGAAAAAGATCGAACACCAACCGAAGTCCAACCGAAACGCGAGCGAAGTCACCGGCACAGAAGAACGCGAATGCAGTCCCCAAAAGCACATTCTCAAAAACAAAATTGCGTAAGTCTAAAAGCTCAACGAAGTAAAACCCACAAAACCAGGTGTAAATCCCTCAAATACAAGACTTGTATTTTCCCTCAGGCAGATGTATTTCCGCGCACTCGGCGCGTTGCCGACATCACGCTCGCAAGCAGATCGTGTTATGTCGAACCGGCTGTAAACAGTGACGTGTTAATACTAGCTCTAGGGCTACGCGGCGGCACGCAGGCGGTGACACAGAGCGGCGGTGAGCATAGCGGCGCGCGAAGCGATTAGCGTTTCATTATGGCGGACAGTCACTGACACAAATCGCTGCTTCTCTTTCACACGCAGGTATCACACGAGCCGATATCGATAAGTATTGATTCGCTATCTTTGAATGTCAACTAAACCGACGGATAGAGATGATTTCAGATGCGAGAAAATTAAGATAAGTTAAGATAAGATAATTTTTTTATTTACACAATACACACATTATTACAGTTCATGAACAACAAACAGGAGAAAGCCATAAAAAATCAATGGCCTCACCATCATAGAGATAGGTATATACTATTAGCGATGTTAAATTATATAATATTATTATGTTAAAAGGTCCAGCGACCTTGTGACACACTTTGTCGACAGGAAGGAACGAAACGCAGCGGCGCGGCGGGGCGGCGCGAGCGCTTACGGAAATGACTCTCGTCTCGTCTCGACATGTCCTTTGTCGGAAGTTCACGACCTTTTTGACCTGTCGACAACGTGTGTCAATATGTCGCTGGGACTTTTGTCGGCACTAGAGACGCCGCGCTTGTCGTTTACGTCTTTTGTTTTGTAAGAATTGATTGCTTTTTAGAGCTACATATTTTATTTTATTTTTTTTATTAGGAGAAAAAATGCTCCTATAAACATATGTTTTTTCTTTCTTGCATAACGTGTTTATTTGAGTGTGTATGTAACCCTCCTCAGATATTTAACCCTAATATAGTAAGTTATAGGATATATTAAGTTATAGGATATGATTATTATTACACAACATGCTTTATTCGTAGTACAATGTAGCAGAATCAACGCCCAACGTTACAAGCATGTGTAGCCTATTCCGGAGACACGCAAAGATACGCTACATCCATCAATGTCATTGTTTAGACGCTCCCCTCACACCCTCGCACCCTCACCCCACCGCGTCGCCCGTCTCCCGTCCGCCGCCGCCGCTCGTCTCCCGTCCCCCCGCCGCGTGTCGCTGGAAACATCTCGTGTTTCCTTCCTCACTCCCTGTTTCCTGGCGAATTGTAAATGCTACTCAATTGAATTAAAGCGATTAAAACAGGACAACGAGATAGGATCGTTGTAATAAACTTTGTTCATGGTCGTTTGTGGAGCTGAAGATCGCTTAAAGTTTGGCCGTTCTTAGTAAGTTGAAATTTTTCTTAGACCCATACAATTTGCAACTGTTTGAAGGACGAATTCATAATTAATACTCTTTTTTAAGGTTCCGTACCTCAAAGGAGGAAAAGACGGAACCCTTATAGGATCACTTTTTGTAATGTAATATGAAAGCAATAAAGGTAAGATTTAGGTACGCAGTTGTATTTATTGCAGAAATCAATAAAATATGATATAAAAATTATGAGAATTCTCTTGCCTTTTGCGAGGTGGTAGGCTGAAATTTTAGCCAAATAAGCTAGTAACACCGTACAGGATTTTAGACGGCCGCATAGCAGCCTCGGCTGTGTTCTTATCTAGTCCAGTATAGCCAGCAATCCAAAGGGAAGTCTCCGATATGGCACCTAACTATGGAGGAGCTGTTTAACGCGATTCGGTCGTCCCCTTTCCACCTCCGTACAACGCGCACTGGGCAAGGATTGCATCCATATACGCTGGTCTTACCGCGGATGCGTACCAATCGGTTCTGCAGATCCTTCCTCCACAGAACCGGTAAACTCTGGAACGCTCTCCCTGCCCACATATTTCCACCCAAGTATAGTCTCGGGTCCTTCAAGAGAGGCGTGAATGGGAAGCTGTCAGGTCGGCATGGCATTCGTAGCCCCCGCATACGACCGAATGTCCATGGGCGTCGCTAGACACTTAATGGGTGGCTCGGCGCCATATGTCGCGCTTACTATATATTTTTTTTTTTATGTAATCCTGTATGGGTGGCTGAGTCGGAGGGGCCAAAGCGCATGCTCCGACCAGCCAATATCACCTCCGAGAAGGTAGGTGCCATACCGGAGACTTCCCTGGATTGCTGGCTATACTGGACTAGAGGAGAACACAACCGAGGCTGCTATGCGGCCATCTTACATCCAGTACGATGGTACCAACCCAGTCGGCTACAATTTGAGCCTACCACCTAGTAAGGGGCAAGGGAATATAAAAAAAAATACCTCCTCGAAGGTGATATTGGCTGGTCGGAGCACGCGCTTTGTCCCCTCCGATTCAGCCGCCCATACCGGATTACATAAATACCTTACTATACCCTACTTTACTACCTAATCTGTAATGGACTCACGGAGGAGTTGTGAAACTATTCAGTCTAAAGACTGAAAATAGTCTGAAACGCTTGCAAGTCGATTGTATGCTGGAGCCTTTCACAGCTAAATAGCCCCTCAGAGCTTTCATGTTTAACAACTTTTCACATCTTCTACTTAAAATAGGCTTTAAAAAGTTAACATTGCCGCTATCTATCTTATACAGCAGATTATCTGTAACGACTAACGAAAGATCCAGTAGGTGGGTCTTCGTGCCTTACTTGCTGCTTGAGAATTATCTTGTTCTAATATTTTGCTAAACGTGGGTCGATATCGACCCTCCGGCGCGCGATAGGTTAATAATAAAAGTATAAAGGTCGAAACTGTATTGAGTAGTTCTAAAATTATAAGTTAACATACATTATCGTCATATTTGTCAGCCTCGGTAGCTCAGTAGCGCGGACTCTTGGTGCGGTCAGTACTTGGATGGGTGACCGCTCGACCGTTAGAGGCTGACCGTGGTTGGAATTCCACGTAAAACTGTAGGTCCTTTCCCTTCTTATTTTAATCCAAATCAAGGATTTTGAAAAAATATATTTTATTTGTTGAATATATACTTATCTAAATCCGCAGCTTTTTACTTTTTTGTTCCGATCCTTAGTTTTGGAATAAAAAAATTAAAACCTAATTTTTCATTGATTGTGTTGCCTCCTATTCCAACCAGCGTAAGCGGCGCCTTGAAAGAGGAGTACAGGTGAATATGGGTTGAAAGGGCTTTAACCTATCGCGCGCCGCCGGAGGGCCGTTATCGACCCAAAACTGCACTAAATAATAGTACCTACGTAATTATTTCCTATTTTCCGACACGACACACAAATAATGGCATAAAAACAAGTTAAAACGTGTCAGTTTATTTTCACCGCTCGGCTTTCCTACTGCACAAGTTTCGGCTTTCAGTTTTCAGGATACGTGTCAGACCTACATCACGTCCGAGGTCTGCCCACTCCTCGTCCGGTGATGTTCACGTTATAATTTGTTGTGAGTTCGGGCGGGCTTACGGCAGTCGTTCCCAACCTCACAGTTATAAAAGTGTCCTTCCTGAGGGAAGAACTTTCATGGGTGCGTTCAATTTCCCTTGCCCCTTACTATATAGGTGGTAGGCTCAAATCCTTATTCCTTATACCTTATTTTTTTATACCTTTAATAAAATCCAACGTCTGCTTTCTGTCTGCCTGTCTCTCTGTCTGTCTGTCCGCTTATAACTCGAGAACCACTGAACCGATTTTAATAAAAAAAATCTACGGTTAGCTTGATTCTTCCTATCAACTATAGGGTACTTACTATCACGCTAAATCGCTTATGAGGTTAGCAGAGAAGTCAAATATGAGAGCGGGCGGAGCCGCGGGCACAGCTAGTAATTGTAGATGACTGAGTCGGTTGATAAAGAAATATTTGTACTTGTTAAGGACGAGATGCCGTGCTTAAAGGGCGACAGGCTTGCCACCTCTCACCTTGGCACGGTCCTTCCACCGAGTCGTGCAGCAGGTGGGTCTTAGTGCCTTACTTGCTGCTTGATAGTTATCTTGTCCGAATACTTTGCTGAACGTGGTGGTCGATGTTGTGTTGCAATTTTCCAGAATTCTTGCGGCACAACACCGATTACTCTGCCTACCCTGATTGTCGGGATACAGCGTGTGTGGTATGTATTTCGTACTTGTTTCAGTTGTAATTTCGAAAGTGCATCATTATGATGCGATGAAACAGTAACTTCCTTATCGAAAACGCGTCGCTGACGATAAATAATTATACTATAAGATGATTTTTTTTGGAAACCGACAAGGTTATACACGGCTACATCACATGTCAGCCCATAACACCTTGGTGAACTAGGTGCCATATCAGTGCTTCCCTTCGGTCGTGCCGGCTACATTGAACTGGGCGCAAAACAAGAACTATTTAAATAGCCGTTTCCAACGACCTTTTATTCAGTGCGGTGGTATCAACCCGGGCCCGTTAAACCCTACCACTTAGTAAGGTAAGAAGGGAAGGGACCTACAGTTTTGCGTGGAATCCGAACCACGGTCAGTCTCCAACGGTCGACCGACCGCACCACTGAGCTACCGAGGCTGAGAATGTTACTGATCTTCATGTGTAGATCGCTAAGTAATTAAAATATAAAAACTCAGAGCTGCGCGGGTATTTACTTATCGGTCCCCAGACTCCTTTCAGTAAGTAAACGGAATTTTTGACTTTTTAAGCGTCGGGGTTTTTTAAAGTTGTAATTTAAATTTTATTTCAAGCTTTTTTTTTTAAAATCCCTATGCAAATCGGTCCACTTTTTAAGAGAATAAATTTTTTTTATTACTTAATTACTTGATTATTTGATTACAAACCTAGCTAACAACCATCCCGATTAAACCAGCTTTCCAATAAAAAAAAACCACATCCAAATCGGTCCAAATGCCACAGCAGACACACCCATATACACATACACACACGTTAAACTTATAATACCCCTCTTTTTCGTCGGGGGTTAAAAAGATTGAAAACAGCTGACTTAGAGGCTCTGTCGGTCGACTAACGTCACGTTTAGTGGAAGGGTCGGCTGGCAAGATCAAAATAGAAGGGTCAAATATGGATGACGAGATCTTTGGGGATTCGCGATTGCTTTATTAATTTCCAGTGGGCATAAATGTTGGATTTTAGAAGGATTAGCGATAAAATTTGTAGTTTAAACATAAACAATGATGTGAGTTTCACATTCAACAAACACACGAAGTGCTTTTACTCGTGGCAGATGAGAAGGCGCCAGAAACTTGTCAGTTGTCAAACTAACGTCAAAATGAATGGATGTAGTGCTTTCTCGCTCTCCTTGGAAGTGAAGAGCGGGTGAGGAATATTTGAGTAGCTTGTGACTAAACGTATCTCTTTGATAGAACTTTTCTACGTATCTTTTTTGGAAACGTTATAAAATTATCTCATATCAACGCGACATTTCATTTAAACACATTTACATATCTTCTTCTATCTCTATGTATATAAATAAAAACTATTTTTAGGGTTCCGTATCCGCCGTACGGGACCCTATTACTAAGCCTACGCCGTCTGTCTGTCCGCCTGTCCGAGGGCTTATCTCTTGAACCGTAATAGGTAGCCCTTTGAAATTTTCACAGAATATGTGTTATTATTATGGCCGATATAACAACAAATAATAAAAATAAGAAAAAGTAAAAAATTCACGGCGGTCCCCATTTATGAAACTAAAGAGTGTATGCACGCGATCTACCGAAAAAGTATGAAGCATTTTAACCAATCATGAATTTTAATTAATATGAAGCGTTTCATAAAACACGCCATAGATGGCGTGAGCGGCGCTGACTATGACATGGCGATACGGAACCCTCGGTGCGCGAGTTCGACTCGCACTTGGCCGGTTTTTTTTATTTACAGCAAATAATTGAATATAAATAAATTAAAATTACAAAAAAATAAAAAAAAGAATAAAAAAATTTTTTATTCTTTTTTTTATTTTTTTGTAATATTTGGGCATATGTGGACAGGTAGAGCGTTCCAGAGTTTACCGATCTTATAAGCCTTCGATTTTAGGGTACCGTATCCAAACGGAAGCCTATTACTAAGCCTACGTCGTCTGTCTGTCCGTCCGTCCGAGTTTAACTTTTGAACCGTAATAGGTAGCAGGTCCAAATTTTCACAGAATGTGCTATTATGGTGAATGTGCCAACAAGTAATAAAATGAGCTAAAAGTTAAGAAATTGAGGGGGGACCCCATACAAGAAATGTGCTAAGAATCGAAGCTCGACGCTACTGAATAATAGATGGCGCCACAGGTTTTTATATTTTGCATTGTTGAAAGACAAAAGATAGACAGATATAGTTTTTTAACAGGTATGGTGTAGCAGCAGATCTACCGAATCCTCCGTGCGCGAGTAAAACTCGCATTTGACTGTTTCCTTTTAGGTTACGGACGGAACCCTAGAATTCAATAACAATGCAGCCGGTACCTTCTTAATGCTCCACCTTGAATGCGAACAAGGAACAGGAACAAGGCGCTACGATGAAAAATGTTAAATTGTTTTCAAATTAAACTTTTATCGAACCGCGGAAGCGTTTTAAGTGCCCGAAGAGCTCGCGCTCGCCCCTTTAAAATATTCCAAGCGATGATTTCTCCAAATTTGTGTCTTTCGAGAAATGAATTTTGGATTTGTTCTTTCGTTACACGGCTACCTAGCGTTTCCTTTTAATATTTATTTTAAATTAAATTGGCCCCGAGGTGAATTTGAATTAGCTATTTAGGCAGCTCGCGCGGCGGCGCGGCGGCGCCGACTCACCGGACTATTAAGCACTTTGCTAAATATTGCCAGGCGAGAGGAGGAATTTCTTGCCCATTCGCCTGTCAAACGTTTTGCTAATAAGACGTTTAATTTAACGGGCTGCGAAAACAAAATATTTCATTCGTTTCGAAACGTGAGAAAATTTATGATTTGTAAATTTTAATTAATTTTCAACAATGCTCTTCTTCCTAAAATATATGTTTTATTGGAATAGCCTAACATTTCCTAGAGTCAATTTTCTAATCCCTAAAATGTAACCGAGCTTTGAGGTTGCGAAATATTAATTTGAAACAAAGTTTTTCATCTATTTCAATTCGTCCTTATCGCTTTTATATTAATATTGGAATATTAATCATCTAAGTTATTTGTGTCGGTGCTGTATCCGAGTCAATCTCAATCGTATGATCATCGGCCGTAACGATACACGTAGAAATTGTGTTCTGCATTTATACATTTTTGTATGTTAGTACTAAGCATAGACTCCCTTCTTATATTACTAGGTGGTAAGGTTTAACCCGCCCGGTTTGGTACCACCGCACTGAATGAAAGGTCGGTCGAAACGGCTATGTAAATAGTTTGTGTTTTCCGTCCAGTTCAGTGTAGCCGGCACGACCGAAGGGAAGTATTGACGTGGCACCATGTTCACCCGGTGTTATGGGCTGACAATACGGATGTTGTAGGTGATGTAGCCAATCGTGTCGGTATCCATAAAAAAAAACTGTAGATTTAAAAAACTTAGAAATCTACCACGTAAATGTCATCGTAACTTTTCTGAATTATAAACGATGGTTCCTATCGTCAGAGCTAGTAAATAGTTTATGTAATATTTAAATCTGTAAGGATATACCTAAGTATTTGGTATATACAATACCTACCGTGTGTGGCAGGTACTTATAGAGAATACCCCCACTGCATCTCTCCCCGTGCATGTCGTAAAAAGCGACTAAGGGATAACGGACAAGATGCAGTGCTAAAATTTAGCACTTTAATGGCGATAGGCTAGCCACCCTGGCACGGTCCTTCCACCGAGGTGGTTCTTCGTGCCTTACTTGCTGCTCGATAGTTGTCTTGTCCCAATACATTGCTAAGCGTAGTGGTCGATGTTGTGCTGTAATTTACAAGAGTACTTGCAGCACAACACCGATTACTCTGCTTACTCAGATTGTCGGAACACAGCGTGTGGTATGTATGTATGTACAATATCTATGTCGTAAATTATTGTATCTGTTTCATCATATTTTTTGTAGGTATGTAGCCGGCACGACCGAAGGGAAGGCTGACGTGGCACCAAGTTCACCCGGTGTTATGGGTTGACATCACGGACGTTGTGGGTGATGTAGCCAACCGTGTCAGTTTCCATAAAAAAAAAAAAAAATTTACATATATTTCTTTCCGCCACTATTCTAGTAGGTATCATACCCCAAAGTATACTGGTAGTAAATGCCTAGTTTGCCAATATTTTTATCTGGGTGCAATAAATGTATACCTACCATACAATTCAAAAATTGAAATGCTCTTTTTGACCGATTCATTGCTCAGTTTTCAAGATTAAAGTCAGCATTCGGATAACTTACTCGCACTTTTTAGGATTCCGTAACTCAAGAGAGGAAAAAACTGAACACTTATAGGATCACTCTCGTGTTTGTCTGTCTGTCCGTCTGTCACAGCTTATTTTCAACTAATCCACTGGACGAAAGAAGTTGAAATTTGGTACAAATAAAGAGTTGGCGATGATCACGGACGTATGGCATAAATGAACAAATTTAGATTTCGCTGGTCAATTTTGGGGGAAAAATTAGACAGTTAATTTTTTTTCAAGTGTATCATTTTTCGTATCAATGGAAATGGCTCTTTATAAGAAATACAACTATATAATTTTAAAATAAATAGTTTAAAAGAACATAGTTAATTTAATAGAGATAATATACGAAAATCCAACATTCCCGCCCCGCTACTCCCTGAAACTACAGAGTTTAAATTTTTGAATAAAATAGGTCATTATATTTACAGGAAAACCTAAACGAAAAACCTAAGTATTAAAGTTCTCACGGAAAACGGAATGGTACGGAACCCTCTCCACGCGAGTACGACTCGCACTTGACCGCTTTTTCCTTAAACAGCCCACAGGGGGACGTGCGGTTGGGTCTGCGCGCATAATAATATCCCATACGGAGGTAATGCCCGTAATGTTATGTATGATATGAATTATTCAGCAAGTCGACGCTAGCGCCGCCACCGGAAACCGAGTGTTTGCGCGAAATGATTGGCCCCCAGGGTTTCATTAGACTCAATGTACGGTAACCGGTGAGTTCGAAACTACATACCTGTTAAGGTTGCACACAAGGTAAAATTTCGCTCCTTCTGAGAGATGTACCATCAGTACTCATCTGACATATTCAGTTTTTAACCCCCGACGAAAAAAGAGGGGTGTTATAAGTTTAACGTGTGTGGTGTGTGTATGGGTGTGTCTGTCTGTGACATAGTAGCTTCAAAACTGAACGACCGATTTGGATGCGGTTTTTTTATTAGAAAGCTGGTTTAATCGGGATGGTTGTTAGCTATGTTTGTTATCAAGTAATTAAGTATTCTAACAATAAATTATCTTAAAAAGTCGGCGGATTTGCATGCGGTTTTTTTAAAGCTAGAAATAAAAGTTAAATTAGAAATTAAAAAAAACTTCCGTTTACTTACGGACCGCTAAGTAAATACTAGCTTAGGTAACTTTATTTTAAGGGTCGGGGTTTTTTTTTATTTATAATTTTGATATATGTGAAACTTCATCTATCGGGACAGATCGAAGATAACTTTTTGAAAACGCGATTTGTTACCATATATATGTATGATTTATTGGATGAAACAATAAAACAAAATTATAGGGAGATATTTTGTATTATCTTATTTACAAAAGCATTTATGTAAAAAAAATGAAATGAATTTACCCTTGACGGTAAGTGTGCTGTCAAGGTCACTGTCTTCGACAACAAATTTATTGTGATTCAAATTGTTAATTCTGAAATATATATAGACAAACGTCCTAGAACACCCATAGACCCAAACAGTTCTCGAACATTTCTATAAATGTTAATGTCTAAAAACTACTGGCACATTTATAAACCCAAAAACGCTCTAGAACATCTCTAGACCCAGACAGTTCTAGAACATTTATAGACCCAAACAAGTGACAAAAGGGGGACTTAAAGCATTCTCTACTGGTCATGCCTGGGATCATGGATAAGATTCAAAATTACTTAACCCTTATAGAATCACGTCTGTGACGACCCTTTTTTCTCAGGATCGGGTAGAGGTACGAGTATCAAGTTGAAATTAATTTCAAATACAAGTGTAAGGTCCCTTGGAGGTGTAAACAATTCAAGCTTCTAAGTCAACGCCATTTATTACGATATTGCACAATAGAAGTGACAAAAGGCGGACATAAAGCATTCTCTACCAGTCATGCCTGGGATTATGGGTAGTGCGAAATGAAATGAAAAAAAAAAGTTCTAGAACATCTACTAAAACAGTTTCCAGAATAAGACGCTAACGAGCCAACTAACTTAACTGGACGTAACAGACCGCGCTGAGGCCGCGCCGCCCGTAAGTCAGGTGGCCTTCAATTTATTTATTTTTTGCTCTCAGCGATCCGGCGACATCATCAAACAAGTGGCGCGGAACCCGCTCTAATTTGTGGAGGCTCGATAAATAAGAGTAAAGGAGGCTCTATTTGGGAAGTCGGAGCTAGCGAGCATGTGTGCGAGCGATCTTGTACATGTCCGGACTGCGAACAAATTTTTTTTAAATTTTCAAATTGAAAATGTCTTTTCGATCGCTTCAGTATATTCCCCGATTTCCAGCGAGAGTGCGAACTCGCCCTGGTGTCGAGAGTTTTAAGGCTACGTGAATATTTAGGATGTCAAATGACGCGTATCGACGAGGACTACAAGGTGGTGAAAAGTTTGAGTGTTTTTGAGAAAATCGCAAAAAACCGTAAATAACTTTTTCTGCCCCCTTCATTGTTTTATATGCTTCATTTCTCATTTTCCCTCCTTTTTTGGAGGTACTTTGTACCCCCCCTCTAAACGGCCCCCTCTTCGGCCCCCCCCCCCCGGGGGGGGGGGGGGGGGTTTCATAAATTTTATTTTTATTTTTTATTTTTACAAGCTCCCCACCTCGCCCCCACACCCCCTGGTAGGTTCTGAAGACTTACATAATAAGTCGACTTATGTAAGTCATTCATTAGTCACCTACCTATAGATTAAAACGAAATAAAATTAAACTAATCTTTATCTCTATATTGTCTCTTTCTAAAGCTTGGCCTACATTATTAACATTGAATATGTTTTTTCGATCGCTTCAGTATAGCCCCCCATTTTCGCTGAGAGTGTGAAATCGTCCTGGTGTCGCGAGTTTTGGGGCTACGCGAGTCGATGAGGTCTCAAAAGACGCGCATCGGCTAGGGGGCTATAAGATGGTGAATTTTTTTTTTAAAAAGAAAAAAAAAATGTTTTAATGAAAAATGTGATTTTTTTTTTCCAACTAAATCTCTTATATCTCAAAAACTAAATGTGATATCGAAAAATTTAAAAAACCTGTTTAAATTTGGACTTTGGGCTACATTTAAAAGAAGTACTGTAAGATAACCCTATGTTTAGAGTTAAGTATTTGCCTGTTGTACAATTTTTGAGTGCAATAAAGATATTTGATTTGATTTGACTTTTGAAAGTGCAGCGTAGAGAGCGCGGAGGAATATCCGAATGTATGAAATAAATAAAATTGTGAAAAATCAAATCACGGCTCTAACTAAGAAACTAAGAAAAGAAACAAACTAAGAAAGTCACCCGAGGATCTGCAATCCTCGGGTGACTTTCTTAGTTTGTTAGTTGCGTTCTGACGATGGAGCCGGAAGGAAGCCATAGGAACTCCTAAACTAAACATGATAAGCCCATCGTGTTTGGGCTCGTTGGGTGATTTTTTGTGAATAAATAAATGAAGATACGTCGCGTAGCGACGCATCTTCTGACCTAATCTATGTTATATTTTTATATTTGATCTTGAATAATTTGTTACTTTAGTTAGACATAATGTCAAGCTTATCTTTTTTTCTGTCAAAATTTTAGTTTACATTTTTTAAGCTGCTTGTGTTTTTGAAAAATAATAAAAAATATATAAATGTAATACTTTTTTTTTATTTTGTTGAGTTCATTTTCAATGTACCTCGAAGGTCGTGTAATGCACGAGACTGTGAATATTTACTGCCCGGTACTGTACGAACAAGGTGTTCGACGTCTACCGGCGTGCGGTAACTCCAAGATCGTCGCCACTCGTCCCGGCTCCGGTGCGCGGTTCCGTCTAGCAATTTGTCACAGTCGAAATCAGTCCGGCGTATTATGTACAGTAAGCCATATTTACTTTCCGAGGTATTTTGTAACGCTGAGGAACTGCCTTCAGTGGACCAGCGCCTTTAGTAAGTGGCCTTCACTGGACCAGTGGACAGTATTCATAGGTACAACTGTGAGAGGCCGGTACTTAAAAAGAATAGCCACACTGCGTCTCTCCCCGTGCATGTCGTAAAATGCGACTAAGGGATAAGGACGAGATGCCGTGCTAAAGGGCGACAGGTTGGCCACCTCTCATCTTCGCACGGTCCTACCACCGAGTCGTGCAGCAGGTGGATCTGCGTGCCTTACTTGCTGGCTGATAGTTATCTTGTCCGAATACTTTGCTAAATGTGGTGGTCGATGTTGTGTTGCAATTTTCCAGTGTTCTTGCAGCACAACACCGATTACTCTGCTTACCCTGATTGTCGGGATACAGCGTATGTGGTTTGTATGTATGTATCATCAATACTAATAATAAGTCTGTAAGGGATGGCCACATGGAGTATGTTACTTTGTTTTATGAAATACTGCGTTTTTAGACTCTATGCATGATACTAAAGCTAAATTGACTATTTTTAGAAATCTTGTCTTTATGCATCTATGCTCCTCCATAACTCTTTACTCGACTTTACCGCGAGTGCAGCCGCGGGTACAGCTGGTGGCATATACATGACTAACTCCTACATAGAAACGAATGAACTGACCATATTTATTCGAAAAAGGTCGAGCATAATTTTTAGTCGGGGATAGAAAGAATTTGTTATTTAAAGGGCATTGTTATAAAGAGATTTACCTTGTTAGATGCTGAGTAGATGTTATTTTGGTGTGGAAACTGTTTAGGGTTTATACGTAAACATGTTCTCAACACACTTATTTTATTTGTTAGTAAGATGGAAGGTAAAAGATGGTGTGCATATTATGTGAAACACTTCCTCATTTCAGCTATCATCGTGAGTGAATTCGAACGACGGTCAGCCTCACGGTTGAACGGTCCGAGTTCTGACCGCGCCCAGGTGTGCTTTAGATAACGTAAAGACACTATAGTTTATATTTTTTTTTTAATTTCATTCAGTGCGGTGTTACCAACGCGGCCGGGATAAACCCTACCACCTAGTAAAGTAAGAAGAGAATACAGTTTTTCATGGAATCCGAACCGCCGCCGTTAGCCTCCAACGGTCGAGCGGTCACCCATCCAAGTACTGACCGCGCCCAGGTGTGCTTAACAACAGTCAAACGACCGCACTACTGAGCCACTGGCTGACTAGAATGCGTCGGTCGTTCATTTCTCAACGAAAGCTCCTTAAAGGCACTCAGTATGTATTTATTAAAATTAGTACCCGTTTCCCCTTGATCAAACAAAGGTAAGCGGAAGCCATCAAAGGCGCAAGGAGAGGCTGTATCGAGATCCTTCTGTAATGCTCTCGTCAGTGGAGGGAGGTGGTGGTGCTGTGGGCGCTTGGGGTTTAGATAAAGCTCGTTCGCCTCACCTTCCGCCCTTATGTTATCATTGGCCACAGAGCAGCCAATACTTTGAGTATTTAATGTCAGTGATTAGCAAACGTTAAAGGTTCACTGGACGCAATCACTTTTTTTTTTAATAGAAATGTTCCGCGATCTAGAACCACTGCAACTCCGCTGGGATGTCGGCTCCCTAAGTGCGTTCTATCGCTTATTCCATGGGGAGTGCTCGGAGGAGCTGTCTGACGCGATCCCGCCGTACCCTTTCTACCTCCGCACCGCACACACCGGGCAGGGTTTGTATCTATATACGCTGGACTTACCGCGGTTGCGTACTAATCGGTTCTGCAGATCTTTCCTCTACAGAACCGGTAAACTCTAGAACGCTCTCTCTGCCCATATATTACCTCCGAGTACAGTCTCGGGTCCTTCAAGAGCGGCGTGCATTCGCAACCCCCGCATACGACCGCATATCCATGGGCGTCGTTAGACAACTTATGGGTGGCTCAGAGCAACATGACGCGCTTTCAATAAAAAAAAGGGCGTAGGCGCAGCATATGGACACTTGCGAGTATCACAAGGGCCGCTGATTTGAAACCTAGCCTGCAGTAATAATACAATTAAATCTAATAAGACTTATGCAATTTGAACTTATTCTTGAAATTACAGTTACCTAACACTTGTGATAAGTTCGTGTTTGCTCACCCCTATTGATTTTTTCTTATTATTAGGGATGTAAGATGGCCACATAGCAGCCTCGGCTGTGTTCTCCTCTAATCCAGTATAGCCAGCAATCCAAAGGGAAGCCTCGGGTATGGCACCCACTTTCTCGGAGGTGATATTTGGTCGGAGCATGTGCTTTGACCCCTCTGACTCAGCCACCCATATCGGATTAGAAAAAAAAAATTTAAATTTATTTAGTGTACAATAAAGAGTATATTATATTTATTAGGTACTTTGAGTGAGCTATTAAATAATTAAAAAAAAATTGTTTCTCGGAAACGGCTCTAACGATTTAAAAGATATTTTGTATTTAGATAATATTTTTTTTTCAAGTTTAATATAAATATTATTGTTTTAAAAAGGTTAGGTTAGGTTTTTTTTAACCTGACATAGCACCTGTGTTCTTAGCCCATAGCAGCTTGGTGGATTAGGTGCCCAGTAACTATTTACATAGCCAGGAGCACCTGTGCTGTCAGCCCATAACAGCTTGGTGGATTAGGTGCCTAGTAACTATTTACATAGCCAGGAGCACCTGTGCTGTCAGCCCATAACAGCTTGGTGGATTAGGTGCCTAGTAACTATTTACATAGCCAGGAGCACCTGTGCTGTCAGCCCATAACAGCTTGGTGGATTAGGTGCCTAGTAACTATTTACATAGCCAGGAGCACCTGTGCTGTCAGCCCATAACAGCTTGGTGGATTAGGTGCCCAGTAACTATTTACATAGCCAGGAGCACCTGTGCTGTCAGCCCATAACAGCTTGGTGGATTAGGTGCCTAGTAACTATTTACATAGCCAGGAGCACCTGTGCTGTCAGCCCATAACAGCTTGGTGGATTAGGTGCCTAGTAACTATTTACATAGCCAGGAGCACCTGTGCTGTCAGCCCATAACAGCTTGGTGGATTAGGTGCCCAGTAACTATTTACATAGCCAGGAGCACCTGTGCTGTCAGCCCATAACAGCTTGGTGGATTAGGTGCCTAGTAACTATTTACATAGCCAGGAGCACCTGTGCTGTCAGCCCATAACAGCTTGGTGGATTAGGTGCCTAGTAACTATTTACATAGCCAGGAGCACCTGTGCTGTCAGCCCATAACAGCTTGGTGGATTAGGTGCCTAGTAACTATTTACATAGCCAGGAGCACCTGTGCTGTCAGCCCATAACAGCTTGGTGGATTAGGTGCCTAGTAACTATTTACATAGCCAGGAGCACCTGTGCTGTCAGCCCATAACAGCTTGGTGGATTAGGTGCCTAGTAACTATTTACATAGCCAGGAGCACCTGTGCTGTCAGCCCATAACAGCTTGGTGGATTAGGTGCCTAGTAACTATTTACATAGCCAGGAGCACCTGTGCTGTCAGCCCATAACAGCTTGGTGGATTAGGTGCCTAGTAACTATTTACATAGCCAGGAGCACCTGTGCTGTCAGCCCATAACAGCTTGGTGGATTAGGTGCCTAGTAACTATTTACATAGCCAGGAGCACCTGTGCTGTCAGCCCATAACAGCTTGGTGGATTAGGTGCCTAGTAACTATTTACATAGCCAGGAGCACCTGTGCTGTCAGCCCATAACAGCTTGGTGGATTAGGTGCCTAGTAACTATTTACATAGCCAGGAGCACCTGTGCTGTCAGCCCATAACAGCTTGGTGGATTAGGTGCCTAGTAACTATTTACATAGCCATTGGTTAGATAAGGTTAGATTAGGTTAGAAGAGCCAAAAAGTTCAAAAGGAAGTTTGTATGGAGCTAGTGAGTGGTTATCAATTTTCAAGTAAATTGGAAAAGTAATTTTGAAAACTCTGAAGAAGTATAACCTACAACAACATTATTCACTATGCTCAGAGGTAACCGATTCGTTTTTTTGCGTGTTATTGGCAGACCTATATTATCTTCGGAATAAATTTTGACTTCCCGCTTGCATAATGCATTTCTTCCCACTCCAGCTTGTATCCTCATACAGGCAGAACACCACTCTACACTTAAAACTGAATTCTATGTCCATACGTTAAAGTTGAATTTATTTTGGCAATTTTATCGAAGCTCCTTATACGATTTTAACCTGTAATATCGGCTGAATAGAGTTGTATTTTCTCTAATTTTCATAAACTGTGCGTGGTGTGCTTTAGAAACAATAGATTTACTGAAACCCCGCGTGATGTCCACTGGAAAAACATCGTTATCATAGCTTCGGCGTTGGTTTCAGTCCGGCTTATAGCTGCCAATTGAAAATGGCATTATGTTTGACACTGCCTTTCCACTGATATTTAACCGAGAACAATACGCTCTTTGTGAAAGTATCTACTAGCTAGATTATTCCATCTATGTCAAACTTGATGCTCGGAGGATGAACAATGCAAATGGTTATAATTCTCGTTGGAACAATGCAAGGCACGCTGTTACAGACTCATTTATAGGCTCTATCTTGCATCACAGCCGTTGGTAAATTAATATTTTATCACCGATAGGTATGAACAATTCAAAATATATTTTTCCACAGAGGTCTCAGATAGGACAGTTTCTCTGTATTTTATTCCTCATCAACCAAAGGTTGACTGGAGGAAATCACTTGCAGTGATAAGTCCGCCTTTGCGCACTTCTGTACTGGTTTGTTCTACTCGTGTACTATTCTTCTTTCCATTGTGTGCAATAAAGAGTTTCTATTCTATTCTATTCATAATAATAATACACCTTGATGCCACTTAATGTGTGCCAAGGGCGGGCTGCCTTAGGCAATTTCCTTCACTCAACCCGGTGGACATACATTTTTACATGAAATCCGAACCATGGAACAGTGGGTGAACGTACATACACGTAAATTTTTCCAAATCAGAATAAAACTCATTGGTACACGCCATTTGGACTCGAACCTCAGACCTCTCGCAAGAAAAGCCGACGCCCAGACCACTCGGCCACCCGCTGCCTGCATAGCGCATCCTTTAGTAATATATCTCGATGACTATGGCACTTGAACATTTTGCCTCTGCCTAGCCCATTGGGAAAGCGGCGTAACATTTATGCACTTATTGCTAACTAGCTTTTGCCTGCGGCTTCGCTCGCGTGAAATTCGTATTTAAAAAGATGAAAATTTTACGAAATGCTCTTACGAAAGATTTAAAGACGGACCAATTAAATTTATTTTTGCTATCCACAGGGCGTTAGGTGATCCCCTCACGGAAAAATGCAAAATACCCACTACACTTTTCGAAGCATCTCTAGCCATCAGAGGCTAGAGATTGTTTAGTAGTTACGATGGGGTTTGCATAGTCGACAGGTGGATAGAGCCCTATGTCATAAAGTAGAAAAAAAAGTAAGCCCGCTACCTAAGTACCTTTGCTTCGGGGCGCGTTACAATTTCGGTTTGTATGAGAGCCACATGTTAGCGTAACCTCAAATTTCATTTAGCCTATTCCGTGTCCCGTATAGTTATACGTATGTGCTTGTACTCATTGTATCATCGAATTCGGATGACCGGTTTAAGAGTTATGGAGGAACATACATACATACATACATACAGAAAAGATTTCTAAAAATCATCAATTAAGTTTTAGTATCATACATAGAGTCTACAAACGCAATATCTCATAAAACAAAGTAACTTACTCCATGACCATCCCTTACCGATTTATTATTAGTAGTAAGTATAAATATAGTATATAGTATAATATTGATTGATAGCGGTCAAATTTTCGATAGCGATCAATCTAATAGCTAAGCCGACACACTTAAACAGACTAACTTTCGGTGCCCTGTGCCCTCAAAAAAAAAAAAGTCCACGGCTTTTGCAAAGCGCTTCTGTCTTCCAACGTTTAATTTTCCGTCGCGACGACGACGTCTCTCCCCGTCGCATCTATCAACGTCCCTCATTGTTATTGAAACCTATCCTATCTCACTCTGCTCTGATTGATGTCGCTTCGCCGCTTGCCGGATATTAGCGAACCATTTTCAACTCTATTCCGTAGAAGACAAGTTGAAAATAGGGTGGATAAAGTGGTGAGTGTTTCGTCGTTTTAGGTGTAAAGAGGGTTATTGAAAATAAAAATAAAGGTGCTCCACGTGTAACATATGAGCTAACATATCTTGAGATAGGCTCTGAAGAGCTCGTTGCCAAGGCTTAATCACTGATGCGGTTCCTTGTTTCACGAGTGTGCTTGTAATAGAGTGGCCCATATCATCCCTAATACATCTATACTAATAATAAATCTGTAAGGGATGGCCATGGTGTAAGTTATTTTGTTTTATGAGATATTACATTTGTGGACTCTATGTATGACACTACAACTAAATTTACGATTTTTAGATATCTTTTCTGTATGTATGTTCCTTCATAACTCTTAAACAGATCATCCGAATTCGATGAAACTTAGTAAACGCGCATTTAACTATACGTGACACAGGATAGGTTACGCTAAGATGTGGCTCTCATACAAACCGAATTGTTCTGCGCGTCGAAATAAAGGTATGGTAGCGGGCTTACTTTTTAAATACGAATTTCATGCGTGCGAAGCCGCAGGCAAAAGCTAGTAGTCACATAGGTTTATGTAACGTAAGTATGTGTAACGCGATATTTCAGAATTGTGGACCATTTTCCTGTGTATCATATCACCACCCTCATGTCACATCGAAATAGTCTTGTCGTCGTCATTTAGGTAACGTGGATCTCAGTGGAACCTTCTAACGCCCGCTCTAAAAGACAACGCCTATTGTAAGAAACCGGCCAAGTGCGAGTCGAACTCGCGCACTGAGGGTTCCGTATCGCCATGTCATGCGCCACTCACGCCATCTATGGCGTGTATTATGAAATGCTTCATATTAGTTAAAGTTCATGATTAGTCATACTGTTGGTAGAGAGCGCGCATACACTTTTCAATTAATTCTATGGGGACCCCTGTGATTTTTTTACTTTTTCATATTTTTTATTATTATTTGTTCTTGTATCTGCCATAATAACACATGTTTTGTGAAAATTTCAACGGGCTATCTATTACGGTTCAAGAGATACAGCCCTCTGACAAACGGACAGACGTACGGACGGACGGACGGACGGACGGACAGACAGACAGACAGACAGACAGACAGACAGACAGACAGACAGACAGACAGACAGACAGACAGACAGACAGACAGACAGACAGACAGACAGACAGACAGACAGACAGACAGACAGAGAGACAGACAGACAGTAATAGGGTCCCGTACGGCGGACACGGAACCCTAAAAAGTTGTTTATACAGCCAGTGAGTGTGTAAAGGTTCAACATAAGTATATGTATCTTCTTAATGTCTGACTGTAGCAAATCAACTCGAGTCAATCGAGTGTCAACAAATGGTTTCAGTTGAAGTGACGGATTTTAATTGGTTGTCGTCACATTGATAGAATGTCCTTAGAACAAAAATACACACAAGTCGAAATTTACGTTAGATATATAAGGTGTTTCGTTAGTCATGTCATTAACTTCGGGAGGGTTACATACACACTAAAATGAACACTTTACGCAAAAAAAATAATTATATGTTTATAGTATTACTTTTCGAGAAATTTAACAAAACATGTTTGCTATCTAAACATTAACCTGTGTGTAAACAGTGGGTAACTTGCATTGTACGGGGTCAATGACCGTACTATGTTCAAACGCAGAACAGCTGTTTGTTGTAAGTAAGTCACAAGGTCACTAAGATTGGTTTTTACAGCTACTTATTTGATTTTATTTTTTTGTTAGGAGAAAAAATGCTCCTACAAACATATGTTTTTTTCTTACGTAAAGTGTTAATTTGAGTGTGTATGTAGCCCTCCCGAAGTTAATGACATGACTAACGAAACACCTTATATAGATATAGAAAATGCTTTATTGCTCCATAAAGAATAGCCCCACTGCATCTCTTCCCGTTAGTGTCGTAAAAAGCGCCTAAGGGATAAGGACAAGGTGCCTTGTTAAAGGGCGACTGCATAGCCACCTCTCACCTTGGCGTGGTCTTTCCACCGAGTCATGCAGCAGGTGGGTCTTCGTGTCTTACTTGCTGCTAGATAGTTATCTTGTCCTAATAGTACATTGCTTTTAACGTGGTGGTAGATGTTGTACTGTTTTACAAGAGTATTTGCAGCACAACACCGAATACTTTGCTTACTCCGATTGACGGAATACAGCGTGTTGTATGTAATGTTATGTAATCGAACATTTCACTGGAATAGAATATAATAAAAATTCTTTAAAGTGGAATAGAAAATAATGATCATTTATTTAACTTTTTTTCGGTACAAGTACATACTAAAGTAAAAAATAAATACATCAGACATCGAGTGAAATGCGTCTAGGCGCACCTTAAGGTGAGCCCAATGTGCATACCTTGCTGATTTTAAGCCTATACTTTTCCTAGTTAGTAATAGGTAACTCTTACGCTAGGTGTTAACGCCTACAATACACTTACATACAATCATTATTACACTTACTTTACTTATACAATGTATTAGGTACCTCAATAAATACACAAAAAAACAAAAACAGGCGAAAAAGAAGAAAAATACTAAACAATATTAACAAAGAATACATGATTAAGAATAACCATGTGGAAACTAAAAAATCGAGAAATTGATAAAAACACAAACACTCATAAAAACTCATACACACACACAATTACACCCTCACACACATACTGGAAGATGCAAAAAAGTACAAGCTTACGCAACGGCGAACTGTGAGAGATTACTTCCAGTCAATCTTTATTAATACACATTTTACTTACAGTAACTTCAGTCTGAGCGCGCCCTAACATCCCGTTATCGCGTCACATCGTACGCTCCAGACACTGGGCGCGCATTACGAGATCTCGTGACGATGACTCTTAGGGTGCGTCCACAAGACAGCCAAGTAATTCTACAGTAACGTATGTTCGTCATGCATCGTCTCAGTCAGTGACGTGCAGTTTCAGTTATAGCAGTACGTTGTACGGTAATTACATGTAGAGTTAGAAGGATTTAGACGCGACATTTCTTTGGGTCGGCCCATACGGAAGGCGTGAAAAAAGCGAGCCATTTACTACCACTATCAAAGTAATTCAAATAAAAAAAGCCCCAGTTGCACTCCGGGAGTGCCGGCAGAAGTGAAAACCTTTTGTATTTCCGAAAATAATTCTTAGGTGGTTATAAAAAAAAACTAAACTCCCTAAAACAATTTAAACACCGTAACATTGCTTAAAAAAGAAAACAAAAGAAAAAAAACAAAACAAAATTGAGGGATTCGAACCCATGGTCAAAAAATACAAATCCTACACTCTTACCATTGAGCCACGAAATCACATAAACGACCAAACGAATATCGGATTCCCTTGATTCGCTTTCGGCTTTACTGTCACTGAGAGACGAACAGAATTGATCCCGAGCCACTCGTAACTTAACTTTTAATGGAATGACTTAATCTGACGCTTTTCGAGATCTGACGCGAGCCACCTAAAAAAGTGCCAAGCGCCGCTAAAGAAGTTTTCACTTCAAAATATATGCTGACCAGATCCTCTAATCGGTATACAGTGCTAGCACTGTATACCTATTTTTAAATGTTATCTAAGCCTTTTATTTATTGAAGTATTAAAATGGTAATATGTAAGATTTTCTATAAAACAATATTGAAAATAAAAGTGTCCGGAAGGCACAGTTAGTAACAGAAAAAAATCCAATTTATGAAAAAATTTAAGACTACTCTTGAACTCTACCATTGAAGCTATTAAGGTTTGAGAAACCAATGAAAGAAAAACCAATTTATCAATATCGGACAAATTTAGATGTAGAAAACACATTTTTCCTGAGGATCTCTTAAATTTTTTTGGAAAAGTAAATAAACCATGCTCGGCTTGTTTTTTTTTTAATCTGACAGGGTTGACTGACTATGCCGTCTGCAACACCTGGGATATGAGCCCATTACCTTACATTTCCCCCTCACAATGGGGTGTCATGTGAACTGAAATTATTAATACGAAAATTTTACCCCTTTCGATGAAGATTTTTTAAATACGTTTGTAAAGTAATTGCATTACGTGTGTATGTACTTATGAACCTGTAAGTATGTAGGGATGTAATGAATTTATTTATTTGAAAGGAAAATAATACAAGTAAGTATATTTTAATTATATTTATTTTTAATTTTTAGTTTTATTTCGCACTACCCATCTCCTTTACCCACAATCTGAGGCATTTCTGATAAAGAATGCCTTTAGGCTTTAAATATGTATTTTGTCTCTTATTCAATAATAAAGTAAATTTTAATAAATTATTCATTTCAAGTAACTTTTGGGATGTCAGAATGTATCTTGTTAATTCTGTAAAATTAGTTAATGCTTCTATCTAACTGGCCAATAAAACATTTCATATTAGTCGCGTCTCGCCATATCTGTTTTATTTTTATTTTTAGGGCTTTAGCTAACAACGAGCATTGCTATACACCAGCTCCATAGTACATTTATATCCGATTTTCACATCACCAAATGCAATCACAAAATGTAGTTACAGAAAAGATTTCATATAAAATACCGCATCACATATGAACACAACCTTACCCCTATCGTCACAGAAGATAAATTCCAGGTCTTAAGGCGATTATAGAAGTGAATGTTCTAACATTCGCTTGAAGGGCTTACCAACGCCGACGAAACCCTGGCTCATTACAAATAAATAATCACTGAATTTCAAGATTTAATGAAGTATTTTTAATGGGGTGACATCATGAGCTATAAGCAGGTTGATGTTCCTAAATTCAAATTCAAGTTTCCCAAATCATACTCACGGAAGAAGCCAAACGAATCAATACATATAATAAAATTGTAAAATTGGCGTGACATTTAAAAATATGCAAAAAAAAATTATGGGATAAAGCATAAGTAATAGAATGATTATAATTTGAAAATAAATTGAAATAGTTCTTGAAATTTTCTCTGTGTGATTTTGAGTTTGTGTGTGGTCTTTGTGCACGCATCACGTAAAAACTACTGAACCAATTCGAAAGGAGCATTCACAAAAATACTAACTTTTATATTAACTTAATTCGGTGTAAATATAGGCTATATAGTGTCACGCCATTATTCATATAAGTTGAGCAGTGGGGTTGGAAGTAAGCGCAGTCGAAGAAAAATAGGAATTTCGGTACCTATGCATTTATGTGACTTACTGGAAAAATACTCAACCGAATCTAATAGGGTTTCGAGCAAAATGACTGTGATGTTGTGAAATTACAACAAAATTATTGTAATTTAAATAATAATTTAGCTCTTTTCTTATTCTTCTGTTAGACATAGACCTCCCAGTTTACAACGTTATTAATAAAGAGCTGAGCAGTAGAGCCGAAACGGAAGTGAACGCAGACTGCGGTCATTTCCGTTCTACTATTACCCTGAGACCCTACTACCTAGTCTCAGAACTCAAAACCGTCATTGTCAAAAAAGAAAACCAGGCTAACGGAGCCGCGGGCTCAGCTACTTACATAATATATAGACAAAGATACGGGATACCAAATCGCTTTATGTTTAAGTTATTTATATTGTTTATTTGTGTGTAAAAATTCTATGTAGAATAGCTAAACAATCATACTCAAAAAAATGTTAAAAAGTTGTTTTGAGTCTTGATTTGATTCTAAGAAATTAACATATATTTTTGTTTATTTGAGTCTATGTATTATATATTTTTTATTTCCCGATATTTATCTCAATGCCTCCTACCAACACACCCATATTAAGAAGACCTCAGTCAACATAGGTGGCCTTAACGACTGGACGGCGAACCTGTCCTCGCCAATAGTGCCCTGCATCAGACGACTCGTTACGCCAGCAATGTTTAATAAAGCCGCGCCCGACGGAACCCTGCGACGCCATTTTCAGACGCACCGCCATCTTCAAACGACGCCATCTTGAGTCGCCGCCATCTTGAGAGGCCGCGGTGTCAGCTGCATGCAGAAAAGGATAAGGCGGGAGCGGGTGGCTCCTAATTGCAAGCCGAGGAACTCTTTATAACGTAGATGAAGTGGTGTAAGTATAAGTTTTATCTGGTTCTTGCATAAAACTGTGGACGGGTTGTACTTGAGGTATAATTTGTTTTTATTTATTACCTAAAGTCAGTTTAAACTTATAAATAGAAGTAAGATTATAATTTGTAACCTTTATGTTATACTTTAAAAACTTTCAGTACGAAATTTTTTCGCGGACGAAACAAAAGTATTTATATTTCATATATTGTATTTTCTTAGTACCTACTATATTGTCGGCCCCTTCGGATTTCTCGCATCCCAAAAGTTAGTTTATAAGAATTTTACATACTGGAGAACATTAAAACACCGACATGACTATTTTAAATGATTATTATTCTCAAGTAAATGTTTCTATAATTTGATATAGATATATATATGACATGAAAAATACACATATTATACATCTTGTTTTCTGACGACGACTTATATCTAAGTATAATAATATGTATAACACCTATGTGTATTTTTTAATTTATTTTGTATAAAATATATCTAAAAATAATAAACCAAATATTGGTATAATGAAAATATTTAATAGAAATTAGAATGCAAGACTAATAAATATTTAAGTTTTTTTATGTATACCTACGAAAAAAATAATAAAATCTAGTGTACATAATTCACACGTCTACGTCAGCAATATTTTGTTGACAACCCATTCAACATCTCGCCCATTAACAATTTTCACAAGATTTCACTATTAGCGCCCTAATCCACTTTACATAAACAAAGCACTCTCTCCTTCGCTCCTACCCGCTAAGACTTAGGGCTGTAGAAGAAGAAAGGAGCGTATTTTTTACAAGTTGTAGACGAGCGTAATTACGTTGACAAATGCTGAGGAGCCGTCGAGATAGGAGAGCTCTCGCTGCGTTGGATTCCTTACAGTGAAAGTTGATGCGGCGTTCTTCATACTTCTTAACCAGCTAAAACACTAAAATTATACGGAAACAATTGTCATAATTCGCAGCACTATTTATTATAAGTAGAATTATCTATGCATTTTATTTATTTATGTATTTATTTATTTATGTATTTATTTATTTATGTATCTATTTATTTATTTATTTCATCCAACTAAGGCAATATTTCCCTTCCTATCTCCGCAGCACTCGTGACAGAGACACTCATCCGGTACCCTTTTTAGTGTTCCGTATACGAATTCAAATTCAAGATTTTTATTTGCAAACAAATACGTAAAACAGAAAACATAAAAGAAAAAAGAAATACACGATAAAAACAGAAATAATTAAATACTTATAACAAAAAAAGAACATTAAGACAAATACAACACATTGTTCGCAAAAAGGATGCGGCACAGCTCTTATTCCTACGGCGGTGAACCATAAGAACGCTGATTTTAAGCCTAACCCTAACATGTTTACATAATTTAGACAACTTTTACATAATTTCGATAACTTACTATTAAAGAAACTAGCCAAAATCGCAAAAAGAACAAAACCAAAAAATACATAAAAAAAGGGAAAGGAAAAAAAAGAACGAAATAAAGAAAGTAACGGGTGTATGTTATAGTGAGAACAAAAAAAAAACAAAAGAAAACAAAATAGGTAAATAAAAGGTAAGATAAAAATAGAATTATGGACAGTGATTAATAAATATCATGTTAACCTCCTTTTTGTACTGACAGTAAGTGAGATTTAAGTTTATGTTTAAAATTTAAATCGGACCTTATTAACTTTATGGGTGGTGGAATGTTGTTCCAGCACTTGGAAGCCGCGTATCTAAAGGATCCTTCAAAGGCGGCCCCGTGGTGCTTTGGAACAATGAGTGATACGTCGTATGGGGCCCTATTACTAAGCCTACGCCGTCTGTCTGTCTGTCTGTCTGTCCGAGGGCTGTGTCTCTTGATACTCTTGAACCGTAATAGGAGCCCGTTGAAATTTTCAAATTATTATGGCCGATATAACAGTAAATAATAAAAATAAGAAAAAGTTAAAAATTCACGGAGGAACTAAATACAAGAAACTAAAAAGTGTATGGGCGCCATCTACCGAAAACAGTATGAAGAATTTTAACTAATCCATAGATGGCGTGAGTGGCGCTGACCATGACATGGCGATACGGAACTCTCGGTGCGCGAGTTCGACTCGCACTTGGCCGGTTTTTCATGCTTCTTAGACCAGCTAAAACACTTATAAGCAAACAGTTGTCATAATTCGCAGCACTATTTTACTAAGTAGAACGATCTAATTATTAATTTTTATATTTTGTTTATTTATTGATTTAATTCAGCCATATCCCGCTGAGATCTCCGCGGCACTTGTTGCAGAGAGACTCAGCCGGCACGCTTTTTTTTTTGTTGATATTGGGCTTTTGAGAAAACATCGTTTCTCAAAATACTTCTTTGTCGCACTTCTGAAGTGTGGAACTGTCTTCCGGCGAAGGTGTCTCCTGGATCCTTTAACCTGGGGTTTTTTTTTATTTTTTATTTAATTTATTTTTAGGGCTTTTAACAAAGCAATTCGTCAATATCAGCCCCATGGTACCTTTCCTCTCGTTAAGCTTGTTTCTAAGCCTACGTCTGTATGTCTGTCTGTCCGTCCGATCACTATATTTTTGGAACCGTATTAGCCAGCCGGTTGAAATTTTCACAGAATATGTGTTATTTCGGCGGATATAACAACAAATAAAAAAAATTAAAAGCTAAAAATTAAGGAGGTCCCCACCTACTAAGTGGCAAGGGAAAGGACTTACAGCTTACACCGGCTCCGAAAGGTGAAGCAGCAGCAAGGTATGCATGTCAATGTTTCCGTCAAAAATTAATGGGATTCTTCTGTTATTCTTCGAAATTTCCAGAAACTTATTTGTGCACATACGAGACTCGAATCTATGACTTCTCGCATGAGAGATCGGAGTCTTTGCCACTAGGCTATCCGTCACCGAATAAGACACGTCGGCGGATAGGCTCACAGTCACTAGAGAGTTAATAGCTATATACAAGACAGAGTCAATATATTTTGAGAGGGTGCTTTGTTAAACTTAGTATTCCAGATATTATCGATCAGTCAGTCAGTCATTCAGTCAGCCAGTCAGTCAGCGTGTAAGCGTCCACTGCTGGAAATACGCCTCTCCAATTTTCCTCCAATCCTCCCGGCCTCCAGCGTTACGGAACCACTGCTTTCCGCCTACGCACTTATGTCGTGATGGCAGATAGCCGCATAGCAGCCTCGGCTGTGTTATCCTCACTTTTTAGATTGTTGGCTATCTCCAGTATAGCCAACAATCTAAAAAGTGAAGTCTCCGGTATGGCACCTGCCTTCTCGGAGGTGATATTGCCCCTCTGACGCAGCCACCAATTCCGGATTACATAAAAAAAAATGAATGATGAACATTATGAGTGTGGAAGAGGCGGCAGAGGTGTGTGAGGTTTGTAGCACATGGAAATCCGTTGTCTCTGCCTACCACACTGGGAAACAGGCATGAAGCCTTGTATGTATGGATAAGTAAGGTCTTATTGGCTAATTCAGCAGACAAGGGTTTCGTTCAGTCATAAGCTATTTACTCAAGTGCGAGTTATCATTAGCTAGGTCTGTCCACATTCGCCGGTCCAGAGACATCGCGGAGCGCGCGCCAATGTGGTTTAGTCAGCGCCTACGGATTTAGATATCCAACTCTTCGCAGCGCAGCGGTAATACCTATGCATAATGTTGTATCGCCTTGAGCCGGGCCCGCAATACATCCCTGGGATCTCCACTCAAATGGCTCGAACGGAATCTTGGCTGACACTCCGGAGAGAATCTACGAGTAGTTATACTGACAGCGGCAACCCAACGGATCCACCGTTGGGTTATGGATTTGTTTTACCAACTGATAAATAAACGAAGTCGCGTAAGCACAGTTTATGCAGCGTGAGTTTTTAGGATTCCGTACGGGCAGGGGCGCCGACTTTTAGAAATCCTCGTGGGTGGGTGCTCATTCATTTTTTTTTATTGAACAATCATCATCGTGTTGACGTCCACTGCTGGACATATGCTTCTCCAATTTTTCACTAATTCTCCCGGCACCCGGCAGCATGGATTCGCAAAACGTTCGCACAATGTTTGCATTTGCCGCATTTACACATTTGCACGATGTACCTACGCATGTAGTGTCCCTATATTCTATTGAATGGTATGGAATAATATAGGAGTACTATAGTAACGTTCGCTATTCGTCGCGCCACTAGTGCGAATGTGTAAATGTGGCCGCTCAAAGGCTTGTAAGTAAATAAGGCACTTTTATGTAGTAGCTCAAATCCTATTACTGATCAGTTTTTATATCTATCGTCGTGGGTGCTCCGCACCCACTGCTCACACCTCGTGGGTGCTGGAGCCCCTGAGCACCCACGTAGTCGGCGCCTATGCGTACGGGACCCTATTAATAAGCCTACGCCGTCTGTCCGTTCGTTTGTGCAAATCTTTGCACAAACGAACGAACTTTGTGGTTCACAGATTATGTGTTATTATGGCCAATATAAAAAATAATAAAAAAGAGAAAAAGTAAAAAATTCACGGGGGTTCCCATAGAAGAAACCAAAAGTGTATGCGCGCGCGCCATCTACCGAATAGAGTATGAAGCATTTTAACTAATCATGACATTGAACTAATATGAAGCATTTCATAACACGCCATAGATGGCGTGAGTGGCGCTAACCATGACATGGCGATACGGAACCTTCGGTGCGCGAGTTCGACTCGCACTTGGCCGGCTTTTTTTAAACCGGAGGCAGTGAAAAGACAAACAGAATGAATGCAGTCGTGAGAACATTTTACTTCTCATCCCCGTATTTATACAGTAGAGAGCAAAATTATCTTTTCTTTTTTCGTTTATTCATAACTGCTGAAAGAGATGATTGAAGAGTGGAATGACCTTTTAGCACTCAATTTTATTTAATAGAACAAGAATAGACAAGCCAAAAAAATATTTGGTTCTAATTTATTTTTATGCTCTTTACATTGGATAGCAAAACACATTTTTTTACGTAATCCTGTATGGGTGGCTGAGTCAGAGGGGCCAAAGCACATGCTCCGACCAGCCAATATCACCTCCGAGAACTTATGTAGGTTTCAGTTCCCTTTGGATTGCTGGCTATGCTAGACTGGCTTTTTTTTAATGGAAACTGACACGGTTGACTGCATCACCTACAACATGCGTGAGGTCTGCCCATAACATCTTAGTGAGCTAGATGCCATGTCAGTGCTTCCCTTCGGTCGTGCCGGCTACACTGAACTAGACGGAAAACACTAACTATTTACACAGCCGTTTCAACCAAAAATTTCATTTAGTGCGGTGATAAGTTTTACTCCAAACGGTCGAGCTGCCACCCATCCAAGTACTGACCGCGCCCAGGTGTTCTTACGATCAAGACCGGCAGTCGACCGACCGCACCACTGAGCTACCAAGGCTGACATATAGTTTGTATATTGTACGTATATTGAGTAGGTACCTTATATATAACAAAACGAGAATACCGCGGCACCAGCGGGTTGCTATCTTAAAGAGTTATTTTTGAATATTCCTTTTACTTTTCTTTGAATGAATTAATTTGCTGTTTTTTTTTATAGACAGGCGGCGAGGGTGTGCAATACTTCAACGGAAGATCAGACACAGCCAATAACACCATTCCTCGCGAAACCACGCTCAGAGAGGCGCCATGCCGGTTATGAGGCGGACAAAAAGGTTGTCGTCTATTTTATTGACACGGCTTTTGAAGATTCCCAGGTTATAGGTGGTGGGGAACACACTCACCGGAAGACCGTTCCATATTTTCGCCGTTCGACACAGGAACGATTCCGAAAAACGATGTGTTCTTAGTAGTTGGGTGTCAACAACATATGAATGTTCCGAGCGAGTCCGACGGATGGGTTATTGTTGTTGATGGGCACGCTAGTATTGACGATTTCTTACCCAGACGTAAAATCTTAAGAAGGCCCAGGTTTGTGTCCTTATTATTTTCTAGTTTTTGAATAGCTGATTTTTTTCAAATTTTTTGTACAGCTGTTTTTTTTTAATAAAACCGTTTAACTTAAAAGGTTTTTTACCTATTTTTTTGTTTATGGTAATTTTCTTGAACAGAAAATTATACGTAGAAGAACTATATCGTACACCTTATTTCATATCATAAATGTACCAGTAATCAGGAAGCCAATTCATCAGAGCAACGTCCATGGTAGTACCTATAGAACAGGCTAAGAGAACCGATTGTTCGCCTGTGGCCCAATGATTCAAGTCCCTCCGTGATCTTGGGATCACCAATTAGACGGATAGCGCGGCGCTGGATAGAGTCCAAGGACGCCAAAAAGTAAAGATGGCATCCACCCCACAGATGACTACAGTACTCCATCACCGGGTGAACTTGAGCTTTATATAGCATAAGGAGCTGCGCCGGTGAGAAGAACCGTCTGCTGCGGTAGAGGACGCCTAATTTCCTAGAGGCAAGTGTCGCTTTGGAATCTATGAAACCCCTAAAACCCACATCCTTGGTCAATTCCACGCCCAGGAGGTTCAATTTGTCATTGTTAGGTATGGGCCGTACCCTGGTGGTTTTACCAGGTGGTAGGCTCAAATTGTAGTCGACTGGGTAGATACAACCGTACTGGATGTAAGATGGTCTCATAGCAGCCTCGGTTTTGGTCTCCTCTAGTCCAGCCAGTAATAGCCAGCCATCCAGGGAAGTCTCCGGTATGGCACCTACCTTCTCAGAGGTGATATTGGCTGGTCGGAGCATGTGCTTTGGCCCCTTCAACTCAGCCACTCATACAGGATTACATTAAAAAAAACATGCTCTTCCAGAACTAAGACGTACTAGCCTATATCATGGTCGAGTAGTTAGTACTAAGGCTGAGGCAGAACGAGCGTAATTTTGTGAGTTGTGAGTCGCGTATTTTGAGTCGATTAATTTACGCTGCAATACTATCAGACAATTTCATTTTGCGTCAACCGGACTTTTGCAGCGTAAATTACTCGACTCAAAATACGCTATACCATAACTCACAAAATTACGCTCGTTTGGCCTCAGCTTAACAGGTAACTGTAGCATTTGAAATTTGCAATACGAATACAATAGTAAGTAAGCAACACACGCTTAGTTCAGTGTGGTGACAGCTAGGACTGCGAGCGAGGAAATTGTAGAGAGAGCCACCGGTGAGGGGGCGGCGCGCCAGAGACACCACAGAACAAACAAACCTAGTGACGCGCGCCATTTTCACGACGGATGAACATTCGTCCTTCATGACCATGACGGACCGGCTAAGCGGCCTCTGTACATTTATATGACCGTCTGTCCACTAGGCATCCGCCGCCCGAGATCCGTCACGACGGACGCAAAAAGAGGTTTTTTTTTTTTATGGAAACTGACACGGTTGGCTACTTCACCTACAACATCCGTGATGTCAGCCCATAACACCGGGTGAACTTGGTGCCACGTCAGTGCTTCCCTTCGGTCGTGCCGGCTACACTGAACTGGACGGAAAACACATACTATTTACATAGCCGTTTGGACCGACCTTTCATTCAGTGCGGTGCTACCAACCCGGGCGAGTTAAACCCTACCACCTAGTAATATAGAAGGGAATTATATCCCTTAGTCGCCTTTTACGACATACACGGGGAGAGATGCAGTGGGGAGAGAGGTAGCGGCAATTCAAAACGCAAGTGGACTAATTAGTCCACGACGCGACGTCTGGTGGTGCGACAAATCCGTCATATTGATAGTTTCCGAGGCCGCGGTGACAGGCTTCTAATATGGACGGAGATAGTTATATCAGTGCAATAAACATTTTGTTTTATTCATTCACTTTTGCGTCAGATGAAAAAAAAGATTAAATTTCGATTTTTTTCATCTGACGCAAAAGTGAATGAATAAAACGAGACTTTTATTGCACTGATAAATTACTAAACTACAAGCACAGAACTCTATTGTTGTAGATTTTTAAATTTGATTACCATTAATTAAAAAAAATTAAAAAACAACACCGACTTACGACCTTTTTTACCCGACTACGGCGAAGCCAAAAAAGGAAGGGTTATGAGTTTGGCGTGTATGTATGTATGTATGTATGTATGTATGTATGTATGTATGTGACTATCTATATTCCACTCTACAGCCTAAAGTACTGGGCCGATTTGAATAATTCTTGTGCTATTGGATTTGTCTTATTCACGGGAGTGTCATAGGCTATATAACAAATTTCAAAATTCAAAATAGCGGACGCACGGCCTCAAAATGTCAAATTATTTTTTCAAAATATATTGAGTGGGGTATCAAATTAAAGATAATTAAATTACGATTCCGAAAATATATACTTTGCTATCTATTAAACTTATGTGTACAGAGAAATAGAGCAAAATGTGTGGCGCATGTATGAATAGCGATTATTCGCGATGAAGCGTGGTCGCCCGCGCACCGCGCCGCGCGCCCCCGCGGTTTCGATACGTTACATACACCAATGACGCGCGACGACGACACGCCACGACGCGACGCGAAGAAGCGACATGGTATTGTTGGTAATATACCTACATACTTACTCACTGATCTACCGCAAATTTTATATAGATATATAATATTATTATTAGATACAGTACTATGCTAAAATAAATTGGTATTAAATGTCCATGTAGGTACCTAGTGTAAGCATAATATGTAGCGTAGGTGTACCGTGTGGGGTCGGTACTTAAAAAGAATAGCCCCACTGCATCTCTCCCCGTCGCATGTCGTAAAAGTCGACTAAGGGATCGTCAGCCTCGGCAGCTTAATGGTGCGGTCAGTTATTGGATGGATGACCGCCCGACTGTTGGAGGCTGACCGTGGTTCGGATACCACGTTAAACTGTAGGTCCCTTCCCTTCTTACCTTACTAGGTGGTAGGGTTTATCCCGGCCGGGTTGGTACCACCGCACTGAGCGAAACGTCGGTCGAAACGGCTATGTAAATAGTTCGTGTTTTCCGTCCAGTTCAGTGTAGCCGGCGCGAAATGAAGGGAAGCACTGACATGGCACCCGGTGTTATGGGCTGACATCATGGATGTTGTAGGTGATGTAACCAACCGTGTCAAGTTTCCAAAAAAAAAAAAAAGGTAGGTACATTAAATATACCTAATACCTACTGAAAACGACGCGTCCCATCCCGACTCGATGCGGCGTTGACCAAATCGACACGGGACCGTCTAAAACTGTTCAGGTGGACTGTATTTATGTAGGTGTCGGTGGAAAGGTGAACGAAAACTCGAAATATTATCAGCAAAAGGCACAGTCTCTCCTTCACGCCGTTGCTCGTGCTCACACTCGCCCACACAGCCAGCAGAGCTCTCTCAGTGTTCGACGCGCTTGTGAAAATTGCAATGACGGTTTGACCGTTACGGGACCTCTATTTATACTGCTGCTGGCTGAATGGAGCGAGTGGTGACGCTGTTCCAAGAAGCAACGGCTGGAAAGAAGTGAGCCATTGTATTCAGTAACGTATTCTAACGGTCTTCAACGGATTTTAACGGATAATTTTATTTGTCGATCGTTCCGTCGGTAACATCCTCCCCCCAGTCGTCGAATCAGGTTCCTCGACGACTCTTTCTACTGGAAGACGGACGATCTTCTTCGAAGGTCTGCGTAGCACGCCGCCTGTTGTACGCACGTCCACGACGCGCACGCGCCCGTCTCCACCTGGGTGTACTCGCTCCACGACGCCGCGCGGCCAAACGTTGCGCGGCAGATTCGCATCCACAATGATGACGAGGTCCCCAGGTTGCAGGTCAGGACGGCCATCTCCCACATGCGGACGGGGTAGAAGCGTCGGCAGGTATTCGCGCACCCAGCGCGTCCAGAAGATGTCGGCAAGTCGCTGAGTGGCGCGCCACTCCCGACGGCGCACCAAGTCTCGATCATCAAACGTGCCAGGAGTAGGCACACCCGAAGCGCTGCCCAGCAGGAAGTGGTTGGGTGTGAGTGCCTCAGGATCCTCCGGGTCCACTGAAACGTGTGTGAGCGGCCGAGCGTTTACAGTGTGCTCAACCTCACAGAGCAGGGTGACGAGGACCTCCTCCCGCGGGGCTCGTTCGTGTAGAGTGACGCGGAGAGCGGTCTTCACTGACCGCACCAGGCGTTCCCAGCATCCCCCCATGTGCGGCGCGCTCGGCGGCATAAACTTCCACTCGACGCCTCGGTTGAGAGAGAAGGTCTTGATAGCTTCCACGTCGACTTCATCCCAAGCACGGCGCAGTTCGGCGTCGGCACCACGAAAGTTAGTGCCGTTGTCGGAGTAGATGATCGCTGGAGAGCCCCTGCGCGCCATTAGACGGCGCAGAGCGCAAATGGCTGAGTCAGTGGTCAAGCTGTTCACCAACTCGAGGTGTACCGCGCGCGTCACGAGACACGTAAACAGCGCGCAGTACCTCTTCTCCCGGCGCCTTCCGACGGCCACGTCCATCGGGCCCCAGTAGTCCACTCCACAGTGGGTGAACGGGCGGTGGTGATGACTTAGGCGAGCGAGCGGCAAGTCGCCCGCCGGAGGCAGTTGAGTGGTTGCCCGGCGCAAGCGGCAGAGCTGGCAGTTGTGCGCGACGGCCCGGACAGTGGGTCGCAGCAGCACAATCCAGTATTTGGTACGAAGCATATTCACCACAGTTTCTGGGTTCGCGTGGTGAGCCTGGACGTGATAGTGATGCACCAGAAGTCGAGTGTATCGATGTTTTCCATCCAATATAACGGGCTCATTAGTTGCAGTTGTAACGTCAGGTGCGCGCCCCGCTCGTCCCCGCAGGCGAATGATTCCGGCCGAATCGATGACTGGCTCGAGGCGGGCTAGCCGACTGCTGCGTTCCACGTGTCTGCCCGCTTGTAGGCATGCAAGTTCAGCTGCGTAGGAGTCTTCTTGTGCTCGTTTTATCCATAGATTTTCGGCATTCTGGTAGTGTCGCTGGTCGAGTCCGCCCTGATGTTTACGTTTCAATTTTTCCACGAAGAGGAGTACGTAGGCAGTTGTTCTAATCAGTCGTAACCATGATGAAAATCTTCCAACGTCGGGTAGGTCGGGACTTGGTCGCGCGGCCGTGTCAAATACAATGGTAGTATATTCTTTTCTTAATTCATTCATTGAACTCTCGGGTGACGCAATCTTCGTACTAGGCCAGTGCGTGTGACCTTCCCGTAGGAATGCAGGGCCTTGAAACCATCTGTGTTCACTAGTCAGCTGCTCCATATCACGCGTTGCGTCATCGGCTACGTTATACTGTGTAGGTACCCAACGTTCTTCAATTCGTCGGCAGGTTGATTGAAGTATCTCTATTGCTCGTGCATTTTGCGGCCTCTTTCTTTCCTTCGCGACTATACCAATGTTCTCCAGACGTAAATAATTCTCTATCATTTCGCCGAGCGCCTCTTCGGTTTGTATGTGTCCCACGAAGTTTACTCGAGCAGCTGATACGGAGGAAGTACAGCCATGTACCACCCATCCAAGCGGTGTCAATGACGCTACAGGTAGATCTTTCTTTTCAACTCGTGTCTTCTCGGATAGCAGAAGAAACCAATTGTCCTGTCCGATGAGAATGCCTACCTCAGAGTCCTCGTAGCTTTCAATCGGTATGTCAAGTAGGTACGGGTGATCGCTTTGTTTGAATGACTGTGTTGTCATCGGTAATTTATCTACCGTTCTCACGTTGTTCAGCTCGAACCTTTTGCCCGATGACCCAGAAATTGATATATTTACTCGTCTGGATTTGGAGTACGTACAGGTTGATGTTATTCCTGCAAGTATGAGCGGGTCTCGTGGTCCTGGAGCACCAATTTTATCTGCCAATTTATTTTTCATAAGTGTTATGGTACTTCCATCATCTAGCATAGCAAATGTTCGTTCGCTCCCATTATCTCCGTGAACCGTTACTGGTAGTATTTTCAACAATGCCCTTTTGTTTGTTCCCGCGCATGTTTTCATAACGTCTCCCGAGTGCGTCACCGGCTGTGCGACGGCCGCGTTGGAGGTCGTTTCAAGTGCCGCCGCCGGCTCGACTCTTGTTGCCGAGGTCTGTGCTTCACGGTCAGTATTGTTTTGATGCAATAAAGAATGGTGTTTATACAAACAGCCGTTAACGCCGCAGACATTTCGGCGTTTACAGTTAATTTTCGCGTGATTTCGGTTCAGGCACCTGAAGCATCGCTTTTCTTGTTTCACGAATTTCCATCTCTCATCTGTGTCGATAGTAGAAAAGAGTTCACATTTATATAAAGCGTGATTTCCTTTACGACAATATGTGCATTCCATAGATCTTGTAGAGTCGGCAGCGGCAGCGTGAACTCCACTGTATTTTCCTGTGTTGCGTGTGTTCGCCTGACTCGTAGTACTGGCTGATTTCGAGTTTATGGCGCTAAGTTGTAATGTATCCAGGCACCAATATTGTTGAAGCCGGTCGCTTTCAAGGTTGAGAAATTCACAAATTTTGACGATTTCCGGTACAGGTGACTTCTCACGGGCTGTTGCGTATTCAATCCATCCTCTTTGAAGTGGTGCCATCTTCGCTTTAATACTTTGAGCCAACATAGGGTTTCGCAAGTATTCTTCTCGTCCTAGTGCCTGTAGTGCAGCTACTGTTGCTTGAATGCTGCACGCGAAGGTGTGAACACTTGCAGAGGCGGCGTCCGTGATTCGTGGCAAATCTCTTAATATACGTAATTCTCCGGCTACGATGTCGTCGGGACGCCCGAATTTCCTTTCGAGAGTCTTCATTACTTCTGAAGGGTTCACAGCTGCGATGAGGAGCGATGCTGTGGCTTTCTTTGCTTCTCCCTGGAGGCTGCGCCGTAACCGAGAAGTGTTCTCCGAATCTGTTAACTTCTGGCAAGTCTCATTGTAGGCTGCTTTGAAGGACAGCCATTCCGAAGCATTTCCTGAGAATGTGGGGAGTTCCAGTAGTCGACGATCGTAGGGCGGCGCTTGTTGTAGGTTAGCTATCTCCTTGGCCAGCAGCTGAATATCGCTTATCTGTGCCGGCTCCCCCCGCTGTGTAGAGGGTGGTTCTTGACGCGCTGGCTTCTCTAGCGGCTGTGCAGAGTCTGTTGCGCCTGGCGGTGTAACGACAACCGGTGCGGATAACCCGTGATGCTCATGCTCCTCCGGCGACTGTCCGGCGGCGGGTGCATCTAACTGCTTGATATCGGCACGAACGTCGTCGTCCTTATTTTCCTTATTTAACCACTCTTCAACTCTGCGGACGGATGGGTCACGGCATGACGACCTCGAAGGCGCCCAACTTTCATCTTGCTCCTCATCATCGATTGCTGCCAATTCTACTTCGAGAGTCTTTCTCACGATCTCCTTCTCTATCTCAGCTAGTCGCTTCGCTGCGGCTAGCTCTGCTTCCTTTCTCCTTCTTGCCATACTGGCAGTGGTCCGTACTGACTTAACGGATCTGGGTGGTACCTGGCTCGTTGGTACCTCTTGCGTGTGCGTGTGCGGCGTTATGGAGGCTGGTGAACTCGTCAGCTGCGAGGAATCCTCTCCGGTGGTCTGACCGGAGTCTAGCGGCGTATCTGAGCTCTGGTCTCCATTCGTCACGGCACCTGATCGGGTGTTGACCATCTTCAATCGAACTTGACACTAAGATGCGATACGCTCCCGCGCGTGCGTATTTACTCCTTTGCGGGCGGGGAGTGGCCTTGAACCGGACGCGGCGGCCTCGCGGTATTGCGTGGTGCGATATCGGTTGCTAGGCGCTTCACTCACACTCAGTCTGCGTAACACATCGACAGTCACTCACTTGTATCACAAGATAGTCACTCACTCAGTCACTCACTTGATTGCAATCTCGTAGTCTGGAAAAGTCTATCGCACAATAAGTTCGAAGTTTTCACTATTTACAGTTTATTTCACTTTTCTTGCTGTAGATCCGGCTCGATTGGACCAATGAAAACGACGCGTCCCATCCCGACTCGATGCGGCGTTGACCAAATCGACACGGGACCGTTAAAAACTGTTCAGGTGGACTGTATTTATGTAGGTGTCGGTGGAAAGGTGAACGAAAACTCGAAATATTATCAGCAAAAGGCACAGTCTCTCCTTCACGCCGTTGCTCGTGCTCACACTCGCCCACACAGCCAGCAGAGCTCTCTCAGTGTTCGACGCGCTTGTGAAAATTGCAATGACGGTTTGACCGTTACGGGACCTCTATTTATACTGCTGCTGGCTGAATGGAGCGAGTGGTGACGCTGTTCCAAGAAGCAACGGCTGGAAAGAAGTGAGCCATTGTATTCAGTAACGTATTCTAACGGTCTTCAACGGATTTTAACGGATAATTTTATTTGTCGATCGTTCCGTCGGTAACACCTACAATATTTTCGGATGCAAGTTACCCTTCAGCTAAGCGGAATATTGTGGACTAGCTGAGCCCGCGGCTCCGCTCGCGTGAAATTCGTATTCCAAAGAAGAATGTAAGTAACTAAGGGCGAGGCCGAAGGCCGAGCTGCGTTCAGGTAAACCAAAAACCCTCTTCCGCCTTCGGGCCTCGCCCTTAAAGACTTCCTTTCTTCGATAGAATATAATATCGTTTACTCAATCTATTTATTTCATAAAAATAAAAAAGTAATATTAATAACTACAGAATTAAACCTACCTAACAAACATTAAAATAACTATCAAAACGGGCATTTTAAAATGTTCTTAGAGCACTTGCGGCATTACCCCGCTGGATGGCAAGGCTTACCCTTTGAATGAAGTACATAAGCCCTTGATGGCGGGACACCAGTTGCGTCAACCAGCTCAAGCCTCTTTTGGCTTCACTGCTCCACGGACCGAGGGTTTCAACCGCAAGCGCAACAAATTCGAAATCTTTAATTATATTTCTATATTTGCTGCGTTTGAGGCTCTCCGCCCCAGCCTCGGCCGCGCCAGCCGCTCTTGAAGATGTCCAACGTGACTTGGAGCCAATGTGAGAACAAAAGTGGCGTCCCACATCAAAGAACTACCCTTAGTCCATGGCACTAAGGTGATAGCATCGGGCCTCTTGCCATCCAGCCGGGAATAACCGCGAGGTTCTAGGATGCACGGGATATTTATCGTTAGAAGCGTGGACTTTATAATAAAATTTCAATTAAATTAACTCAATCTTAATATTAATTAACTTTATTCGAGATGGTTTAGCTTCTTCCTGAACGCAGCTCGGCCTTCGGCCTCGCCCTTAGTTACTTGCTTTCTTCGAGATGGTTTATCATTTGCCAGAACGTAGCTCGGCCTTCGGCCTCGCCTTAGTTGCTTACTTTCTTCAAGATGGTTTAGCTTCTTCCTGAACGCAGCTCGGCCTTCGGCCTCGCCCTTAGTTACTTGCTTTCTTCGAGATGGTTTTTCAATTATCCGAACGTAGCTCGGCCTTCGGCCTCGCCTTAGTTACTTACTTTCTTCAAGATGGTTTAGCTTCTTCCTGAACGCAGCTCGGCCTGCGGCCTCTCCCATAGTTACTTACTTTCTTCGAGAAGGTTTATGGTCTTCCAGAATAGAGCTCGGCCTTCGGCCTCGCCCTTAGTTACTTACTTTCTTCAAGAATGTTTTTCTTCTTCCTGAACTCAGCTCCGCCTTCCGCCTCGCCCTTAGTTACTTTCATCGAGAAAGAATATCGTTTACGTGAGCGCAGATCCGCCTTCGGGCCCGCCTTTAGTTACTTACTTTCTTTTTTTTAAATACGAATTTCACGCGAGCGAAGTTGCGGGCAACAGATATATAAATTTTATTGCAGCAATGACAGCGACATAACTTCGACTTCCAATTATTATTTTTATTTATCAAACAATTTGTCACCGGCCAGCTCACGTCGAGATGACAGTTCTCCGTTGTCTACATGACATTTAAAATTGTTTTTTACCTTTACTTTGGATTACGTGATTTTTATTATATTTTTTAATTATTATGTTCATCCGGGATATACACTGTCACTATAAAAAGTTTCGTCAAATTCCGTTCAGTGGTTTTTGCGAGATGCGCGTACAAATAGACATTTTTGCATTTACGATTTTATGATATGTATAGAAAGAATAGATATGTATTGACTATTGTGTTCAAGTTATAAAAAAGAAGAACTGTCATTTTCGTTGTATCTACTTATTTTTAAATTTCGAATGAATATTTTATTCAAATTGTATTTGCTGCCAGTTCTCAAGATATGATTATGTACTTTGGACTACGTGATTTTAAACGCGCAATAATGTTTATAATTGTTAATTTTTTTTTATTTTTTGTTCGTTTTTTTTTACGTATTATGTTAACCCGGCATATAAACTGCCACTATACAAAGTTTCGTCTAATTCCGTTCAGTGGTTTTTGCGTGATGCGCGTACAGACAAACAAACAAACAAACAAAAATTTTAAAAACTGTTCTAACATGTTCAGTATCTCGTTTTAAGCCACCCTGGTTAGTTTTTTTCCGAATACATTCAATGTACAGACTTTCTTACCTCTACGATTTTATTATATGTATAGATGTATAGAAGAGAAGAACCGCCGATTGCGGAAAAGTATTCCCAATTTTCTTGGTGCAGTTTTAGCCCTAGACTCGATTGGTTGCCGGAAACCTACGTCTTTGGAAATGGCGGTGCCCAGGAGGTTCAGGTGCTTCCAGACAGGTATGACGCTGACTTAGAAACTGGCTTGGAAAGCAAAAGGACCTTCAAATCGACCTTCGCAGATAATGCGCAGCACTGAGCCTTGCTAACGTTGAAGGCGTGGGCGTAGCATTCAGGGGGCAACATATCATTGTTATGCATACGAGAGTACGGATCACGGGTTCTACACCAGTTACCCTTCAACTAGGCGGGATGTGGATGAGAAGAGGCGAAGACTTGTGTCTGAACTTGAGCAAACACTCGGCTCTATTTCCGAATGGGCCGTAGCAAGTTGGTCAAGTTAAATACCTCCAAGATACAAGTTTGCGCGTTCAGTGCGAAGAGAGCGGCGTTCACACCAGCTCCTTCCTACCAAGGCACGTCACTTAAATTTTGCGACCACCTCGGGGTCCTCCGAGTCGAATTTTCGCACGATCTAAACTTCCGGCGTGACATCGAGGGCAAGGCCGTATAAATCGCAGATTCGGTCCTGCTTGGGGTACTGCTCGCACCTATGGGATGGCTCAGTCAAATACCAGCTGGCGCCTCTGGACTCGATCCAGCGTCGAGCCGTGCGAATAGTAGGTGACTCCCAAATGTCCCGCGATCTAAAACCACTGCAACTCCGTAGGAATACATAGCTAAATCAGAGCCTGTTGAAATACAAACAGAGAAAAATATTTTCCCCCAAGTACAGTCTCGGGTCCTTCAACCTGGGCACCTGTCAGGCCGGCATGGCATTCGCGGCTTCCGCATGCTACCGAATGTCCATGGGCATCGCTAGACACCTTATGGGTGGCTCGGCGCCACATGTCGCGCTTACTATAAAAATAATATCAGTAGCTTTGGCCTCGCCTTAGTGGCTTACCTGCTTCGAGTGAGTACATTATTCAACTATGTACAATCTGAAACCGCCCTCGGTCTTCGGCCTTGAACTGATTGGTTTACTTACTTCCCGAATCCGCTTCACCCCAGCCAGATATATTTACTTACATAGACAAAGAAAATCGTGTATTTACACAGCTCAGTCTTCGGTCTTGCTCTGACTGACTTTTCATTTTACTTCAAGACTATACATCGTTCAACTATACATAATTTGTATATAATGTAGGTACTCACTCATGCGCTATTTGCAGAAAACTTTAGTTTCAAATAGAGATCACGACAAATAAACGGACGGATAGTATCAATTTTGTACCGTGTGGGGCCGGTACTTATATAAAAGAATAGCCCCACTGTATCTTTCCCCGTGTATGTCGTAAAAGGCGACTAAGGGATATGACTTCCTTCTTATATTACTAGGTGGTAGGGTTTAACCCGCCCGTGTTGGTACCACCGCACCGCACTGAATGAAAGGTCGGTAGAAACGGCTATGTATTTAGTGTAGCCGGTACGACCGAAGGGAAGCACTGACGTGGCACCAAGTTCACCCGGTGTTATGGGCTGACATCACGGATGTTGTAGCCTATAGGTGATGTGTCAGATTCCATAAAAAAAAATCAATATACGAGTTACATACAACATTTAAAGTATGCAAACAGTTTTTAAAAAAGCCTAAAATAAAAAAAAAAAAGTTATAAAAAACTAAAACCCGACTACGTAAAAGCTAATTATGAAAATCGTTTAAATAAAAAAAAATAGTTATAAAAAACTAAAACCCGACTACGAAAAAGCTAATTATGAAAATCGTTTAACTAAAAATAACAAAATAATGTTTTCCATATAATTTATCAGATACAGCAATTCTCTTTTTATATTGATTTTACCTTAGCACTAACTCTATAAATTTTGATAAATTTATTATTTTTAACGTTCTAAATATAGAGCCGTGGTCGGGCGTTCTTCGTTCAACAAGACAAGTGAGACCGTCGTTGTGCATTATAGCCGTTGAAGTTCGGTATGTACCTATGTATCTACTTATAATAATTTTAGATTGGCTCTAACTGATCTTACAAAAAGATGCCAGTATGACACAATGGCGATGGCCGTCCTAAGTTCCGCGCTCTAATAATGCACGACGACGGCCTCACTTGTCTTGTTGAACGAAGAACGCCCGACCACGGCTCTATATTTAGAACGTTAAAAATAATAAATTTATCAAAATTTATAGAGTTAGTGCTAAGGTAAAATCAATATAAAAAGAGAATTGCTGTATCTGATAAATTATATGGAAAACATTATTTTGTTATTTTTAGTTAAACGATTTTCATAATTAGCTTTTTCGTAGTCGGGTTTTAGTTTTTTATAACTATTTTTTAATTTACGATTGCAAATTTTCAACAAGGGTATTACGAAAACGAGACAACACCCTTATCACGAGATTTAACCTACACCGCGTACTACGTTACGCCGTGTTCTCCGCATCATTTTGTATGGAGAAACGAAGTTCGCAAATCTATCACTAGAGGCGCTGCTCCGTTTCTCCATACAAAATGATGCGGAGAACACGGCGTAGCGTAGTACGCGGTGTAGATTAAATCTCGTGATAAGGTTACTGGTGACAGAAAGATCGACGCGGTACCGTGCGTATGTAAAGACGTTCGAATATTTACGGCAGTGATTCGCAAACTGGGTGCCGCGGCACCCCGGGGTGCCGCGAACCTACGCCAGGGGTGCCGCGAAAAAGTGGACATTATTTGACCGAGCGAGCGCGAAGCGCGAGCGAAGCGTCTCCATTTCAGCTTGGGCAAAAATGCGTACGTGTGTCCGGATGTCCGGCTGTTTCTCAACAAGTTTTTGGTAATTTTTCAAAATCGCTGAGCCATGGGGGTTGAGGTGCGCCGGTGAACATTTATTCAGTTTTAAGCTATGCAAAAACAGACTCGCGAGGTCTACAGCTCACAGAACCACTCACTAGTAGTAAATAATTAAATTCAAAATAAGTATAAAAGTAATGTACCTACCTACATACTTAATCGAAATAATAATGAAACATTTACATTTCAATGCGTAACTTTTACGCATCGCAAAATTGTGTTTTTTATTCCTTTCGAAAATATTACTTGATTTACATATTTGCATGCTTCGTTTATCACAGTTCAGATATGATGCCTATGAAAGACACCAACCGAATATTGAAGCGGTGTGCCGCACAATTTCTTGAACGGGTTAAGGGCGCCGTCAGCTAAAAAAGTTTGAGAACCACTGTTACGGGATAACATGGGAAATGTTTTATATTTATGTTTATATATTTTATTTTATATATATTTATTGCACTCAAAATATAAGGGGCAAAAGGTAACACTTAATGACTTTAGGTATTTTCGAACGAATACCTTTGAGGTATAACTACTGCTAGGTGAGTGGCCGAAAGAAATTTTCCACAAGATCCGAAGATATCTGCTTGTGACCGACAGATACCAGGATGATTCCTTATGGGTCCCTTTTTAAGCAATTTTGCGACGGGACCCTAAAAACTGACCATGCGCGAGTATGTATTTCGATAGTATAATGAAATGTTGATTACGAAATATACAGGGTGTCCCAAAACTCGACGTCCAAACGAAAGGAGGTCATAGAGGAGGTCATTTCCAATCAGAATCACCCTATTTGTAGTTATCCATTTCTCAGTCGTTTAGAAGTTATAGCTCTTTTTCTGGGTTTTTCTAATTACAACCCCAATTTTCGAATAAAAAAAAAAAAAGTTATAAAAAACTAAAACCCGACTACGTAAAAGCTAATTATGAAAATCGTTTAAATAAAAAAAAATAGTTATAAAAAACTAAAACCCGACTACGAAAAAGCTAATTATGAAAATCGTTTAACTAAAAATAACAAAATAATGTTTTCCATATAATTTATCAGATACAGCAATTCTCTTTTTATATTGATTTTACCTTAGCACTAACTCTATAAATTTTGATAAATTTATTATTTTTAACGTTCTAAATATAGAGCCGTGGTCGGGCGTTCTTCGTTCAACAAGACAAGTGAGGCCGTCGTCGTGCATTATTAGAGCGCGGAACTTAGGACGGCCATCGCCATTGTGTCATACTGGCATCTTTTTGTAAGATCAGTTAGAGCCAATCTAAAATTATTATAAGTAGATACATAGGTACATACCGAACTTCAACGGCTATAATGCACAACGACGGTCTCACTTGTCTTGTTGAACGAAGAACGCCCGACCACGGCTCTATATTTAGAACGTTAAAAATAATAAATTTATCAAAATTTATAGAGTTAGTGCTAAGGTAAAATCAATATAAAAAGAGAATTGCTGTATCTGATAAATTATATGGAAAACATTATTTTGTTATTTTTAGTTAAACGATTTTCATAATTAGCTTTTTCGTAGTCGGGTTTTAGTTTTTTAACTATTTTTTTTATTTAAACGATTTTCATAATTAGCTTTTACGTAGTCGGGTTTTAGTTTTTTATAACTTTTTTTTTTTTCTATGCAAAGCAGCCAGCTATGGGTATCGTCTTAAGTGTAAAAGTATGGTATGCATAACGAGTGTTTGCGCTACTTCTATCCGTTCTATGTGTTCTGTGGGAGCGACAGAGGACCGGGGCGCGGACGACGGCGGCGGCGCGGGCGCGGGCGGGGCTGAACTCCATCCATCTTCCGTTCTCCTCGACTCCGTCTGCCATAGTGAAGTGCTCAGTGAAGCTCGGCAAGTATACTAACTACGTACTAAGTCCTCGCGTATAAAGCTCGACAGTGGAAATGCTCGTAAAGCTTGACACTCAATACTGTGGAGGTATCTACTGCAGCAGCTTGTTTTTGCACTGGAGAGGACAGTTTTAGCCTCTGTTTTAACAGATGGAGAACAGAAACTGTGTAGGAAATAGTTATATTTTTAGGGTTCCGTAGCTCAAAAGAGGAATAAAAAAGCGAAACCATTGTAGGATTACTCTTCTGTCTGTCTATCTGTCCGTCTGTCACAGTTTATTTTTAATGTTTATGGAAACACTGTTTGCTACATCACCTACAACATCCGTGTTGTCAGGTCATAACACCTTGGTGAACTAGATGCCAGGTCAGTGCTTCCTTCAGCAGGTCTATTCTTGTAAAATCTGAAAGCGGAATCAGCGCTGTTGTGGCGCTGAGAGCCACTTACCAAAGTGGCTCCCAGCGCCACAACAGCGCTGATTCCGCTGTCAGAATTTACAAGAATAGACCTGCTGGTCGTGCGCTACACGGAACTGGAATTATTTACATCGCCGCTTCGACCCAACTTTCATTCAGTGCGGTGGTACCAACCCGGATTTACCCTATCACGCCACCTTTAAGGTAAGAAGGTAAGGGACCTAAACAGTTTTACATGGAATCCGAACGAACGGTCAGCCTCCAACGATCGAACGGTCATTCATCCGATTTATGATCGCGCCCCGGCGTGCTTATGATCACGTACGACAGTCGATCGATCGCACCTCTGCGCTACCGAGGCTGACATGTGTTTGCACGTTTTTTAATATTTTCCGCCAGGTCTATAAGCAGGAGGCTGCTTAAAAAAACCCTATATTTACATAATCACCCCTTTTGAATTACATGTGCAGGAAATGTCTCGATTATATTTATTTGGTTTGGGCACGCCCGCCGTAATACATACCGACTCATAAATCCGCTAAGCCCAATCCTCTCCGCGTTTTCTCCGGAACCGCACCGGCCCAATATTCTCGGCAATCCGGTGGAACGTAACAGTTGCCGGCGAAAAACCCACTTATGTTCAAAATAAAATATGCCTCGAAATACGGGCATAGAATGATTAAATATGCTTAAAAGAGAAACTATGATTTTGACATTGAAAATGTCCTTTCGATCGCTTGAGTATAATCCCCGATTTCCAGCGAGAGTGGGAATTCGCCCTGGTGGCGTGAGTTTTAAGGCTACGTAATTATTTAGTCTCAAATGAAGCGTATCGACGAGGGCTACAAGTTTGTAAAAAAAAATAATTAAAAGTTTGAGAGTTTTTGAGAAAATCGCAAAAAACCGCTTAAAATAGCCGTTTTTTGGGGGTTTAAAAAGGGCACTTTTAAACAATTTCTAAATATGTATTTTAAACTTTTAATTTTTTATATTGTGGATTTACTGACAATATCTGGGGATGTTTTTTGATTGTTTAAAAAAAAAAATTAAAATTTGTGAGTTATGATTTTTTTTTATTTTCCGTTACGCGAGTTACGTACGAGTCGAGTGTGAGTAGTTAAAATGGTTTTCGTGTATGCTTCATGTACCTATACTTCAAAATTAAGAATTGTAATTTTTTTATAATTTTAATTTTTTTTTAATTATTTGACTGTTTTTCAAAATTGACATATTTCAGTATGAAAATACAAGAAAATTATAATCAAATTTTTTAATATGAATACATGTTAGTATTTACATGAGTAGAAGTAATTATATAGTGAACAGGTGCGCGCTGTTAGAATCTGAAGTGCGTTCGCTCGTTGAGTTCGTCGCTTACGCCACACCAGGATATTTTCACGCTCGTTATACGGTTATAGGTGTTTGAATACGCCCTAAAAGTAATTTTCAATGTACCCGAAGGTCATGTAATGCATGAGATCTGTGATTTTTTTTTATGGAAGCCACATCACTACACCCTTAGTAATTTATATTATGTTTGTTCATGTATGCTATACCCAAGTATATAGCTTTTTATTTAACTAACATGTACTTATGTTCATTATTTAATAAGTATTCTTATTATTATTTTATCTTCAATTCTCACGCTCAACTCTTTTGCTAATACCTACTTACATTCCACTATTATTAATGAAATCTCAAACGTCCAAAGGTTGACTGTAATAATTTTCTGTAAGGGATAAGTCCGCCTTTCTACCTATGAACATTTTCTAATGTGCTTGTTATTGTTGAATGTTTCTTGGAGCAATAAAGCATTTTTAATCCCCGACACAAAAAGAGGGGTGTTATAAGTTTAACGTGCGTATGTGTGTATGGGTGCGTCTGTCTGTGGCATCGTAGCTCCCGAGCGGATAGACCGATTTGGATGCAGTTTTTTTTATTAGAGAGCTGGTTTAATCAATCGGAGTGGTTCTTAAGTTATGTTTGTAATAAATTTTATTTACTTAGTGGTCCCCCGACTCCTTTAACTTAGTAGGTGGAAATTATTTTTGACGGGTCGGGGTTTTTTTACATTTGTAATTTAACTTTTTTATGTTTATGCTGACATGTACTGGAATGGAGGAATGTTATACCTTAATTTGGATTTCTAAAATATGATATTGCTTGATACACAAAATACAACCAGCTGACTAAGTCGCAGATCTCAATCGGATATGTAAATAAATATGTATCGTGCAAGTAATACCTACAGATAGATCAAAGGCATTTACCTGAAGTCAAGTTCGATCTTGATTGTATAAAGCATTCCTCTCGAAGATATATCAGAAGCTACACGATGTTATCTGATATCCAATCCAACGAAATAGGAATACACGAATATCGACGATAATTTACCGTTTGCTTCGTTCTATGTAGGTACTAGGTACAGACAAAGTTGCCTACTTTTGTTCTCCGTATTTCAATGTATGAAATGAGTCAAAATCTGGTTTTCGTTCTTTATAAATACACTAGCTTTCGCCCGCGGCTTCGCTTTGCGTAACTTTTTGCTTACAGCTCAGGCCGCCGATGACATAGCGTTATGATTTATAACCTAACACCATAGTGAACATGAGAAGTGAAAGAATGTAACAGTGAAAACTGTATGTAAATCGATAAAGTGGTTCTCGAGTTATAAGGATATTCATATATTGACGTACGTTACACCGTAGAAACTTCTCTTCATTTGTTAGGAAAGCTTTTGCCCGCGGCTTAGCTTTGCGTGTCTTTTTGCTCTCAGCTCAGGCCGCCGATGACGAAGCGTTATGATTTATAACCTAACACCATCTTGAGAAGTGACAGAATGTAACAGTGAAAACCGTATGTAAATATATAAAGTGGTCCTCGAGTTATAGTCGCCCGTAGAAACTTAGCTTTATTTATGAATTGCAATTGTAAATACATAATAATAATATATTGCTTTAATTCTTATATAAGATTTACATTTCTACCTACCAGGCGGTGAACGTAGAAAAGACTTGGTAATACTCAAAATTGTTCGTCCAGTTCAGCCGACGAGGCCAACCAAAGTGGAGCACTCTCATGGCGCCTAGTTCTTGTAGGAACATGGTGTCCAATACTTCTGCTGCACTGGCATCACCAGTACTCGGTAGTACTCGGTGTTGCAACACCAACCGTAAACCCCGAAAGGGGGTGATTCTGTACGTGAAATAGAACAACTTTTGTTCTATGACTTTTTAAATTGAAGAAAACATTTTTTTTTCTCCATACATTTTGAGAAAAGTTATTTAAAATTTCTATGAAAAAAATATTTTTTTTGTTTCAAAAAATATTTTTTCACCACAGAAGTTGTTTAGTTTCACATATAGAATGACCCTCTTATGTCAGTTAAAAATATTAAGGGGGCAACTGCAACACCGTGTACACTGGGTGATTTTACTACTGGGCGGCTCGGCGATGGATGTTCGAGCAATGCTCCAGGCAGGGTCAAATCTACGTTCTGTAGGTATTAACGAAAATGTGTGGTGAGCTCAATTTATTTTTTATCCAATTTTGTCACCGTTCTTTTTTTGGAATCGCCTTTGATATTGATATGGATTAAACCCACGAAAGGTTCCGGCATGATGGTAACAAAATAACCCTCTCTATTTTCACTAATGTAGCGAGGTGAGGTGATGTAAAGTAATCAACCGTATCAAGTTCTTAAAAAAGTCGCCTCTCACCCTCAAATATGGTTGAGGGAGGCGATGGCTGGCCCTGGCGTGATGCTCGTGAACGGGTGATTTTTGTGAAGACTGGCCTGCTCCAATTGGCAGCATGGTATACCTATGTATATACTACTTACCTGACTGCATAATTAGTTAACCCTTGACTAGGTACGATTAGTACGTCAATTTTATTAACCCATTGACAACTTGATACTTCAAGTATCTTAATATTCATATATTTTTATTTTTAATTTTTGACAATTTATGCTACATTGTAGTATGTATGTAACTAGTAGTATGTATTGTACTAGCATAATTATGTTGATAAAAATTACGTATCAAAGTTGACAAAGGCTCTTTACACCTGATTCACTTAATTAATAATTCTTTGTAGTCAGAACTCTCAGCAAAATTGTTAATCTGTGTTTTCGATAGACTAATGGGCGGTGTTATTATGTGGCTAGTCACTAAATACTTGTAAAAATATGTATAAAAAAATTACCTGCGAAGTTTCTTGTCGGTTCTTCTTCGTGCGTGTAATCGAACCGGATAGAACAAATTGTGACATGTTCGAGCGCAGTCTAACTGCCATATTAATGATCAATGAACAATATAATACAATACAGTGCCGGGACATTTTGTTTTTTATGGAAACCAGTTTGGTTGGCTGTTCCGAAGGACCAAAGTTGGTCGAAACAGACAAATCAACCTCACCTTGTGAAATTGCGCTCAACGAGACACCATGCCAGCAGATTTGCGGACTATTCAAACGTTATCTAGCTTGCTAATACATTTGACGACCCCCAGGATGAAGAAGACCCCCAGTATCTAGAAACACACTCGCCGGAAGGTAATTCCACGCCCTAGCTCACTCTAGCTAGAGCGTCACTATTCCTGTTACCGTTTGCAAATCGCAATCCACTCCACTCCGTAAAATCCTCGGGATCCCGTATAAACGTTCACATAACAAAAAATAGTGACAAGGATTGAGTAATTAATGCTTCGGTGGTTCGGTCATGTTGGAAGAATGGACCAAAGAAAGAAGTATAGGGAGCGAATGTGAGTGGAAGAGGGGAAGGGTCGCCCTAGACGCACTTACCTAGACCAGATCGTGCATGTGCTCAAAAATGGTCAAATGCGTAGTACCCCTAGCCGGCGAGCATGTAGGTATGTAGAATATTATCAAATCAAATCAAAATAAAATAATTTTATTTACACACGTTATCAACCAGTTAATTTTATCAACAATTTTATCAACCAGTGCTAAATAATATATCTAGTGGTATCGTCAGTTTAAAATTTAACATTTCACTAATTAATTACATTTCCATTACACATAACTATTACAATTCAAAATAATATATTTTATGTTATTATATTTAAAAAAAAATTAAGTCATAAGTTATGACTTTATGAGAGTAGAAGAGGCGGCAGAGGTGTGTCAGGATCGTGGCACGTGGAGATCAGTCGTCTCTGCCTAACCCACTGGAAAACAGGCGTGATGCTATGTAGGTATGTATGTACATAAAAATTCACAGATTTCGTGCCTTTCGTGACTAAACTGTCCAGAGGAGTTTTTCTCAAATTTTTGATATCATTCTTCGTTTCCAAAATATCGAGCGACAAAATAAAAAAATCCGAAAAAAATTTTTTTTCACTATTTCGGCCATAACTTTTTTAGTTTTTTTTTTTCTCGAATAATTATTTTTGCACCTTACAGCTCTCATGAATACGCGTCTTTTGAGCCTTTTTTGAATATCATATCTTCACAACTCTCCGATATTTATGGGGATCGCACTTTTTCGTGAAATCGGGGCCTATACTGAAACGAACCAAAAGACATTTTCAATGTCAAAAACAAATTGGAAAAAATTAGCCATTCAAGTATCCGTAGTGTTAGGTTCTATGCCGCAGAAGCCTTTCGTAACACGCGCGGCGGATGGCGGCGGAGGCGGCGGGCAGCTACGCGACTAGAACACAAAACGCTGCTAATGTTTCTCCCTCGCTGGTGCTCGTACCGTTTTTGTTTTTTTTGTTTGACAAGTCAATTCATCTTCGAGATTCCTGAAACAGAACGCCGCGTGGAAGGGACTTCATTAAAATGTGGTTTGAGGAAGCGGCGGTCACCGCGGCCGTTTTCTAGACGGATACGGAAGCGGGGAGCGGGAGAAATGGAAAAGTCATCTAATTCTTTTTACATTTAAAATATTTAAATATCCATCATACATAACCGAAGTAGACATATAGAAGTGGCATAGCGCGGTGAAAATTTGTTTTATTTTTATTTTATATTTTTTATGGAAACTGACACGGTTGGCTACATCACCTACAACTCTGTGATGACAGCCTATAACACCGGGTGAGCTAGGTGCCATGTCAGTGCTTCCCTTCGATCGTGCCGGATTAAAGGGTTGTATCTTTTGAACCGTAATACCTATTATTATTAGCCAATTGAAATTTAAATTCATTTCCCACGACCGAAGGGAAGCACTGACGTGGCACCAAGTTCAGCCGGTGTTATGGGCTGACATCATGGATGTTGTAGGTGATGTAGCCAACCATGTCAGTTCCATAAAAAAAAAAACAAAAAAAAAATTAATAAAAAAAATATTAATTATTTAAATTACATACATACATATACATATCACACACGCTGAATCCCGATAATCGGGGTAAGCAGAGTAATTGGTGTTGTGCTGCAAGTACTCTGGTCAATTACAGCACAACACCGACCACCACGTTTCGCAAAGTATTCGAACAAGATTAAATCGATCAAGCAGCAAGTAAGGCACGAAGACCCACCTGCTGCATGACTCGGTGGAAGTACCGTGCCAAGGTGAGAGGTGGCGATCCTGTCGCCCTTTAGCACGGCATCTTGTCCTTTCCCTTAGTCGCCTTTTACGACATGCATGGGGAGAGATGCAGTGGGGATATTCTTTTTAAGTACCGGCCCCACACGGTACAATTAATTTAATTTAATTCGAATTAAAGAAAACGCAATATTTTTTTTTGTATATACATAAGTACATAACACAAATATAATGTGTGGTGGACGGACGGAACCCTAGTTGCGCGAGTCTGACTCGCGCTTGGCCGGCTTTGATATCTTTGTAAAATTCCCTTACACTGTCAATATTGCTAGTGGACCCCGTCCATCATGACTCGGCCTTATGTATTAGATAGATAGATATTGAACCCTCCATTACTTCATATTACGAGCTCTCTAATGGTGCTCCGCTCATATTTCATTTTACCCAATAACCTCGAGTCTCGACTATGTAAACTATACTACGAGCAACGTTACTTCACCGCACTGAACCAGGCCTCACGCACTCTATGTACTTGCGCGCGCTAACTACCTACCGCCCAGCGGGCCGCCGCCGCACTCTGGTTCGATACCTACCAAACGTGGACACGCACACTTTTGTTCGAATTTCGAATTTTTTTTTGCAGAATCTTATATGTCGGCTAAATACAAGCTGCTTTTATTCTTTCATGATTTTCTATAAAGTTGACGGTTACGGAGATAATCGACCAAATCTGATTTCGTTGTATGGAAATAGACACTTTTTATTATATTTCTCGAAATGTTAAAATTTGTTAGAGTAGTGAGTTACATAAACGTATTCTACACATGATCCCCGACACGACTGTAAAAAAAACTCATCCCGCTACGTCCCGCTTTTCGTTTTATTTACATTTTAATATTTTTTTCTTGCTTATTTTAAAAATTAAAATAAAACACCATAGTGTGCCTACGTTACCAAACGAGTAATCCATTTGCAAGAGTCAATGCTTAACTTTAAAGTTCAATAAATAAAATAAGTAAATTTTGTGTCAAACTATAAAAATAAAGCACTCTGTAAACCCAATTTTTCGAGTAAGAAAGTGGTAATAATGTGCATATTACTTGTATTTTGTATTCTATTGTAACAAAATCTACTAGAAATATTGAAACGTACAACATAATGTACTTTCCATGGATTTTTATAACGAAACATTACCTACTACACGAAAACAAATCGTATAAAACGTAAAAACTTTTAAAAATTCCAGAATCATTCGTTTATTTCGTATCTATCCTTAAAACTGCTGCATGCCTGAGTATGCCGATACACGAAATGAATACACAGACGCGTAATAATGTATGTAGTTACATCTATCCTCAAAGCTGTGTCATGCCTGAGTATGTCGATACACTATAAAATTCTGATATTACATTATATTTATTCATTACGTTTGTATCAAATTTCTTAATTCATTATATCAAAACAGCTACAGGTCAGGGGCCTTGACTTGAGGAATTATTGACGAAAATATACTGTACATTTATTTATTCGTATGTTGTCTTGCATTTAAGAGTGTCGTCATTTGTCATTTGTATAGATCTTTATAAACTCATCACTCAGTTGTAAAATTACACTTCTTGAGCAGAGCGAAGCGGCAACGTTGCATGAACGGTACAGTTAATCTATGATACAACTAGTTCGTTAATTATATTATGTAACTCGCTCGTTCAATTTTTGGGGAATATCACATTAGTTATGAATTATAGTAGTCAATTAAATTAAATTTATGAAAACGAGTTTCTTTCTTTAGAATGCATGCAGTGTAGCAATCAGTTTCTCAGTTTATATAACTTACAACTGCTACTCACGGGGAGGGCTCGAGTATGAACGTATACTCTTCGGGAAAGCTTGCTACTTCCTCCCCATCAGGATGAAGGGATTGATAAAGGGAAAGGATGTTGCAAAGAGAGCAATCATTGCAGGAATAAGGCGGCTCCTGAGATAAAGGAAAAAGGAATAGGTGAGATACCAAATTATACAAACTCAAAACAATCTAGCACATCAGGTTGTGAACTTACATCAATAAATTCTACTTCTTGAATTTATTTTTCCCCAAGTGGTGAGATCAAGAGAGATCGAACCTCTTCTGGCAGTACTTTCGCAGTGTTTGTAATCATTTTTGGACCAATTGTTGTTAAGTATGGATCACATGAAAGCAATAAGTTATTCAAGATATCGTGGTTTGATGCGCGTCTACTGATTTTTCGAGAATGAAACTTTCTATAGTTTCGGAAATCCTTATTCCGGGCCTCAGATGCCTCTTCCGATAGGTGTCCTATTCCTCTTCCTATAGGAATAACATTCAAATGTTTAATTATTTCGCTGCCATGAATGAGAAGTTTGTGAACGCTAAGTGGCATGCGATACCACCCATACAAAGCTACGAATAGCTTGGCAGTTTCTAAGGCATATTCGTGGAATTTTTCGATATGTATATTCAGACCACTAGAAATACTAATCAGAATAGTAGATAGTCTTTGAATACCTGTAATGTCTGAACTTAATGTGGGATTATCGAAAAAGCGCCGAGCCGTATTTCCGTCGTTTGTCGTCCCTGATCCCTGTTTCACAAAGTCAATCAAAAAGTCAAAAAGTCAAAAACAAACACTGCGAAAGTATTGCCAGAAGAGGTTCGATCTCTCTTGATCTCACCACTTGGGGAAAAATAAATTCAAGAAGTAGAATTTATTGATGTAAGTTCACAACCTGATGTGCTAGATTGTTTTGAGTTTGTATAATTTGGTATCTCACCTATTCCTTTTTCCTTTATCTCAGGAGCCGCCTTATTCCTGCAATGATTGCTCTCTTTGCAACATCCTTTCCCTTTATCAATCCCTTCATCCTGATGGGGAGGAAGTAGCAAGCTTTCCCGAAGAGTATACGTTCATACTCGAGCCCTCCCAGTGAGTAGCAGTTGTAAGTTATATAAACTGCGAAACTGATTGCTACACTGCATGCATTCTAAAGAAAGAAACTCATACATACATACATACATACATACATACATACATACATACATACATACATACATACATACATACATACATACATACATACATACATACATACATACATACATACATAACACACGCTGTATCCCGACAATCAGGATAAGCAGAATAATAGGTGTTGTGCTATAAGGACTCTGGTAAATTACAGCACAACACCGACCACCACGCTTAGCACAGTACACGGACAAGATAGAACAAATTGTGACAAGTTCGAGCGCAGTCTAACTGCCGTATGAATGATCAATAAACAATACAATACAATACAATACAATACAACTATCAAGCAGCAAGTAAGGCACGAAGAACCCACATGCTGAATGACTAGGTGGAAGGACTGCGTGAAGGTGAGAAGTGGCTAGCCTGTCGCCCTTTAGCGCAGTATCTTGTCCTTATTCCTTAGTCGCCTCTTACGACATGCACGGGGAGAGATGCAGTGGGGCGTTTTCATTAATATAATTTAATTGACTACTGTAATTCATAACTAATGTGATCTTCCCCAAAAATTGAACGAGCGAGTTACATAATATAATTAACGAACTAGTTGTATCATAGATTAACTGTACCGTTCATGCAACGTTGCCGCTTCGCTCTGCTCAAGAAGTGTAATTTTACAACTGAGTGATGAGTTTATAAATTTCTATACAAAATGACAAATGACGATAGGTACTCTTAAATGCAAGACAACATAAGAATAAATAAATGTACAGTATATTTTCGTCAATAATTCCTCAAATCAAGGCCCCGGACCTGTAGCTGTTTTGATATAATGAATTATGAAATTTGATACAAACGTAATGAGTAAATATAATGTAATATCAGAATTTTATAGTGTATCGACATACTCAGGCATGCCACAGTTTTAAGGATAGATACGAAATAAACGAATGATTCTGGATGATTAATTATTTTTAAAAGTTTTTACGATCTGTTTTCGTGTAGTAGGTAATGTTTCGTTATAAAAATCCATGGAAAGTACATTATGTAGTACGTTTCAATATTTCTAGTAGATTTTGTTACAATAGAATACAAAATACAAGTAATATGCACATTATTACCACTTTTTTACTCGAAAAATTGGGTTTACAGAGTGATTTATTTTTATAGTTTGACACAAAATTGATTTATTTTATTTATTGAACTTTAAAGTTAAGCATTGACTCTTGAAAATGGATTACTCGTTTGGTAAAGTAGGCACACTATGGTATTTTATTTTTTTTTCAAAATAAGCAAGAAAAAAAAATTAAAATGTAAATAAAACGAAAAGCGGGACGTAGCGGGATGAGTTTTTTTTACAGTCGTGTCGGAGCTCATGTGTAGAATACGATTATATAACTCACTACTCTAACAAATTTCAACATTTCGAGAAATTTTATAAAAAGTGTCTATTTCCATACAACGAAATCAGATTCGGTCGATTATCTCCGTAACCGTCAACTTTATAGAAAATCACGAGATAACAAAAGCACCTTGTATTTAGTCGACATATAAGATTCCGCAAAAAAAAATTCGAAATTCGAAAAAAAGTGTGCGTGTCCACGTTTGGTAGGTATCGAACCAGAGTGCGCCGGCGGCGGTTGGAATTCAGTGGAAATTCGTCAGCCGCGCGAAGCATACCTACACGCTCGCCCACGCAACTGCGCGCAGCTGCAAAGCAATAATCACTTTACACTCGATCGTTTAGGTACATTTTCGCACGCAGCGATTGGCGACGTGAAACAGTAGGCTATTAAAGCCGAAGGTATGGAACTTTCTCTATGGAGTGATTTATCTGTTACGAAGTAACTATTAAGTAATCTGGGACTGAATTTAAAGCCTGTTAAATGTTGCTTGATTAGATAGACACCTGTTAAAGTGCGTGGAATGTTCTAATTCAGATTCCAAGTAAAACTGTAGACCCCTTTCCTACTTACCTTACTAGGTGGTAGGGTTTATCCCGCTCGGGTTGGTACCACCGCACTGAATGAAATGTCGGTCGAAACGGCTATGTAAATAGTTCGTGTTTTCCGTCCAGTTCAGTGTTTATGTAGCCGACATGAAATGAAGGGAAGCACCGGACATGGCACCTAGTTCACCCGGTGTTATGGGCTGACATCACGAATGTTGTAGGTGATGTAGCCAAACGTGTCAGTTTAAAAAAAAATATGATATTTTATTCTGTTTCATTGTCCTACTTAAGTGTGATGGATGACCCACGGGTCAAGGCTCTTCTCGTACGGCGAGTTAGCCTCGAAATTCAGAGGAGCAACGCAGCCAGTGTACTGGGTACTGCTGCTGGGGCGGCGACCGTCAAATTGGACGAAAGTTTAATTTTATTTTGATTTACTACTCTTATTATAATTATGTAGAACCTGCATATTGTCCTACACTACACTACAGTGCCACTGTTACATTTTAAATAGCGCGCAATACTCAGTCAATAAAGAACACACACTAATTGAGGTTATTAATTAAGGGAATTGAAAAAAAAATAACTTTGAATTTGAATTTCAATTTGAAAATCAATTTGAGTTTCCGTACGATACAGGAACGGTTAACCGCGTGACAAACTTCACACCAGTGGCGCCTGGTATCGTACAATACAGATAAAAACCGGTGAGGTGCGAGTCTCACTCGCGCACCGAGGGTTCCGTACCACCACGTAATTGACCCGTTTTTTTTTTTATTTGTTGTTTTATTTTATAGTTTGCATGCACTATAATCGCAGCAACTTTGATGTTTGTTTGCAATACCGTTTTTACGGCAGAGCAAAAATACTAATAAAGTCCCGGTCTCGATTGATACCCTCCTCTACTGCCGATGGGCCCGGATATGTTCGGTGAAGCCATCGTAAGCTTAGATCCACACCTTCCTTCACGTTTCTTGTATGGGGACCCCCCCTAATTGTTTACTTTTAGTTTTTTATTATTTGTTAAAAAAATTATTAACAAATAATAAAAATTTGTTGTAAAGTTTCAACGGGCTAGCTATTACGGTTCAAAAGATGCAGCCGCTTACAGAAAAGACAGGCAGACGGACAGGCAAACGGACGGACAGACGGCGTAGGCTTAATAATAGGATCCCGTACGAATACGGAATCCTAAAATAGCAGAATAGCACTATGATAGCGCGTCGATGTTGCTGAAGGGTCTACATTCTGGCCGTTACAGGTTCAGAAGATCTATGGGACCGCAATATTTCTAGGCAAGAACCTATTTAGGTTCTTGTACAAGAACTCAAAGTAGCTTGGGGTAGTATATTGTATCGAAGGGGTCACAGTGTAATGCATCGATCAACCACGACACTAGTTTTTTGTTGTAGCCGCGTAAATACCATAATGGTTATCATCAATCATCAATACTAATAATAAATCTGTAAGGGTTGGTCATGGAGTAAGTTACTTTGTTTTATGAGATATTGCGTTTGTAGACTATATGATGAATGATACTAAAACTAAATTGACGATTTTTAGAAATCGTTTCTGTATTATGTATGTTCTTCCATCTCTTAAACCCTCCTTGCTTAAACCGATCGTCCGAATTCGATGCAACTTAGTACAAGCACATATAATCATGCGGAACACAGGATAGGCTAAATAAAATAAATTGTTCCGGTTACGCGAAGATGTGGCTCTCATAAAAACCGAATTACTTAATACGGTAGCGGGTTTACTTAATCTCTTCTTTTTAAATACGAATTTCACGCGAGCGAAGCCGCGGGCAAAAGCTAGTTTGGAATAAATGATTATAATGAATTTTGTTCACACTTTACTTAAAAAAATAGATACGTACATACATTCGTAACGTTACATTTAACTTTACCTTTGTAATATAAGCACACCTGGGCGCGGTCAGTACTTGGGTGAGTAACCGCTCGTTCGTTGGAGGCTGACCGTGGTTCGGATTCCACGTAAAACTGTAGTCCCTTCCCTTCTTCCACCTTACTAGGTGGTAACCAACCGGTGGTCAACCCGCCCGGGTTGATACCACCGCACTGAAAGAAAGATCGATTGAAACGGCTATGTAAATATTTCATGTTTTCCGTCCAGTTCAGTGTAGCCGGCACGACCGAAAGGAAGCATTGACATGACACCTAGTTCACCAAGACGTTATGGGCTGACATCGCGGATGTTGTAGGTGATGTAGCCAAATCCAAATCCAAATCGAAATATTTATTTCTCAGAAAACATAAAAGAAACATAGTAACAAAGACAAAATTAGTCTGGATAGTAATCTGAAGTTGCATACTTATATGTATTGTTACCATGTGATCGGAGATAGGCACTAGATTTTCGTGCGTGTCAGTTTCCATAAAAAACCTTAGCTATATTTTAACTGGAAAATCAGGTTCCAATAAATTGTATACAGGGTGTCCCAGAAACCGACGATAATCCTTTAACAGGAGATGGGGCTGCTAATTACCTCTCAGAATATCTAATTTTAGGTTTAGTAAAAATGGCTTAGTTTTTGAGATATTGTCATTTTTGTAAAAATCCAAAATTTTCTCCCTCAGCTCATTTTTTTAAATGCCACAAGTACAAATGTAAGATTTTCTTAAATCTAGTTTTTGTCAAATATTTCTGAAAAGTAAGGCTTTCACACGGTATAATTTATTTTTTAATGTTTAATCCTGTTTCGCTGAAAAACGACTTAAGAGCCACATGTTAAAAAAAATTCAGCCTCATGCCTTGAGTTTGGCCCTTCGCGGTGAAAAAAAAAATTACTACACTAAAGTGGCATTATGCAACAAAAATACGCCCATATAATGTAGTTTTTAAAATGGTACATCACTTACCGATATGCCCAATAATTTATGAGATATTATTATTTAACTGCAAAAAGACCTCTGAATTTGATAAGTGTTCTACCAACTACGAATTGGAATAAAATAAACACTTGAAGTAATTGGTCTTTATTAACCTGTTAAAGTAGATGTTCAAATTGTTTACAACCTGCACAAATGCTAGCTCGACATCTTCTCACAAATGCCCGGTTGATACGTCGAGCAAGTACTCGATGCAAGTGCAGATACGTGCACCTATGCTATGTAAATAGTTCGTGTTTTCCGGTCAGTTGACTATAGTCGGCACGACCGAAGGGAAGCACTGACGTGGCACCAAGTTAACCCGGTGTTATGGGCTGACATCACGGATGTTGTAGGTGATGTAGCCAACCATGTCAGTTTACATAAAAAAAAAACCTGAGCTACTGCCGTAATTCTTTCTTTGAGCTCTATCAAGTTTTCCACCGGTTTCCCGTAAACTTTTTCTTTTAAATAGCCCCAATAATAAAAATCTAACGGATTTAAATCCGGTGACCTAGACGTCCGATCCATCTGTAGGGATATGCTTGGTCTAAAAAATTACGCACTTCTCTAGCGTAATGGGCTGGGCAGCCATCATTTTGCAACCACCTCCGTATGGCCAATGGTACATCTTCTAAAAGGCTCTGAAGCTCCTGTTGCAGAAACTAAAGATAATTCGCCCGTTTAAAGTCTCTACAATTCAACGGACGTCTTGTGGCCTCCTAGCCACTTGCATCCCCATAGATAGACCGGACGTCTAGATCACCGGATTTAAATCCGTTAGATTTTTATTATTGGGGCTATTTAAAAGAAAAAGTTTACGGGAAACCGGTGGAAAACTTCATAGAGCTCAAAGAAAGAATTACGGCAGTAGCTCAGGTTTTTTTTTATGTAAACTTACATGGTTGGCTACATCACCTACAACATCCGTGATGTCAGCCCATAACACCGGGTGAACTTGGTGCCACGTCAGTGCTTCCCTTCGGTCGTGCCGGCTACACTCAACTGGACGGAAAACACAAACTACATAGCATAGGTCACGAGTCAGAAAGCCTGGATGCGCTATACATAGGAGGACAGGGTAGCCGCGCGCCGGCGCAAACGCGCCCGCGCGTCAGTCTAGCGCCGGCGACCGATCTTAGTCTCCGTCCGCCGCTCAGGCGGAGCGAACGTACGTGTCTGTCACAAAATGCCTCATTGTGCAGTGCTTTGGTGCAAAAAGTCGTCGAAAAATTCAAACTTGAACACAGATGGAGTCAC